>VCCN01001479.1:121045-133721 GCA_006491835.1 Architeuthis dux | reverse complement strand
GTTTATCGTGTGCAGTGACCTGCAATGTCTGAGGACAGGATCCTGGTGATTGAGTGGGGTCAGATATTCCTGGCCTTCAACATGCCTCTTTGGCCCTTACTTGGACTAGACAGTGGTCGGAGGGTCCCAATCAATTGGCTGGTCATGCCATGCCATAGTCAGATGTTTATATTACTTGTACAGTACGCCCCATATTTTTCTTCAGAATATGATTTGTGTTCGATTTCTCCAAAAATCTTATTTAAAAGGCAGTGGCTATTGAAAGGCAAAGAATTTTTACATAGCAGTATTTCCCTTCAAGTGACTATATACTTGGTATGGGACCCTAAGGCTTACAGTTGCTCAAAGTCTTCTTTCCATATGAGTAGACTAACTGTGTAGCCCTGTTATGCCAAGGTGAATGGGTTTCCCCCTTGTTATTTCCCCCTCATTGGATTCTGTGGCGGGTGGGAAACACAGTTAATGAATACTCTCTAAATTGTAAAGAGGAAGTCATCTTATACGTATTGGTCACACCAAACTTACACATTCTTTTATTATCACATAAGATGATCAACCTGAATGTAAATCACTTCATAATAAAATGTGGTGATTTTGCCAGACAATGCTTTTACAATGCAAACAATTTGAAGGACTTATTTGATAACATCAATATATATGACATTTTATCTTTCTTGAGGTAAGTAAATCTCTACTCAAAATTATAATTCTATTCTATATTGCTATAGCAACATAAAACATCCTACCTTGATCGCTACTCTATAATCTTACTCTTAGTCTTAAAATATCAAATTTTAAGAGTAAGATTAGTTTATTTTTGTCATTAAATAACCCTAGATGGTTGATATGCCGTTCAAATTTTTAAAAAGCCATTAAAAATAGCTATTTTGTGCCACTGCATTAATATTTTTTTACAATTATATTACCTCATTGTGCAGGTACACATTTTTCTTACTGGTAAATAAATAATAATAAATAGTAATATAAATAAATAATATTAAATAAATACTTTTTTTTAATGTTGCAACTCAAATGGTCTCCTTTGAATTTCCCCCCCAAAAGACTCATGAGCAGTCATGCCTAAAAATGGCAGTTGATTATTTTTTCTATTTTTTATGAACAGTATTGGATTTTCAATAAAATAATACCAGGCACCAAAGATATAAAGGCTCTAGAATACAAGTTATGTAAAATTAAACAATGTTAATTTAAAGTAGGTTCTAGTTGCTTTCAGGGCCAGATTAAGCTACAGAGGGACCAACAGCATATGTTACAAAGGGGTCTTTAAATTTTTTAAAAATACTCTTAAATATTAAAACACATAAATCTTTTACTTGCTATAATGTTTATACATATGTATGTTATGTTAAATAAATAAACATGCCTAAGCAAGCACCCAGCAGCCCCCATTCCATTTCCGGCCCCAGAAAGCGGGACCGGAAGTAGGAACAGGGAAGGCTCAGTTCAGCTCAAGCATAGCTCTTATCAACATGTGTTCTTTTGTTTATCCTTTCTTAACACGCTTAAACATGATTACGAATCAAAACGCATTCTAATATTACAGCTACCACAGAAAGAACAACGAAGACACAAACACAACAAGAACATTACACTTGCATGTTAAATTAATTAAATTGTTTCACTTGCAGATAATAAGACAAATTGTTTCACTTCACAGATAATAAGACAAATATGTCTGACATTTCAGTACTTCAGGACATTTTAATAGTATTGTATTACTTTATTTTTGTTTTGATTTTTGTGTAGTGAACTTCATAGCGACTTCAGTTTCAAATATCTTTGTATGTGTCATTTATGTATCACATAGATACCACACATCCATTAATTACTGTGTTGTGATAATTGACTAAAACCGCCAACTTTAAACACCCAGTCGTTCATAAAAGTTGGAGGTAGTATAGTAATAGAGAAAGTGCAGAATCACTGAATCTGAATTGATAGCTTGCAAGCATTTAGCGCAGGGCCTATGCTATTTTTTCTACATAGTTAATCCGTCAATGTTTGCTTTGCAGTACAAATGCCTTCTTTTAAACAATATTAAGTTTTACTTCATGTTTAAGGAATTAATTTAATTTTTTATTTATTTCAGCTACCTATTTCTATGCTTATGTTGTTTTTTGAATTTATATATATTTTTTTTCTTTAGAGTAACAATCATGAAAGATGACAAAAGAAAGAGCAAAGGTGTGGCCTTCATTTTATTCCTAGAAAGGGAATCAGCTCATAATGCAGTACATGCTCTTAACAAAACCACGGTAATTTTTCAAGCAGCTTTACAATCTCTATGCACTCATGTTGACAATATGTCTCATTTACAAACAGTAATGCGTTTTTTTAACACTTAAGTATGCATTGTAAGTGCTTAGAAATATTAAAATGAACAGATACATGATGTTTGAAAAAACCTACCCAAAGTTTCTCGTCATAACTACATGCAACATAGGTTCCAATTTTTGGAGTATTAATAAGGTTGTTGGAGGGGCTTTTTGTTACTTTACAGATAATGTGTTCAGCTGATTGTGATGTAATTGTTCAGCTGATTGTAAGCATTAAACTGATTTACTGATAATTTTGTGAAAGCTTTGGGTATGGGTTATGGAAAATCTCTGTTTTAACTCATTGGATGTTTGGAGATTTGTTTCCGTTAGAGTGAAGAAGAATTTAATCCCCATTATTTCATTCTTTGCAAATATATCTACTTTCAGAGTCCAAAGTATGCTGAATATCAGCTTTAGCTTTCAGATCTTCAGGAAGTTTCCTTAGGTCTGTTGTAATAATTTTGTATAAACCAGAAATGGATTACAGCATACTTTTTTATAGTTTTTATTACTCATCTTAATTAAAGATCTGAAAGTACATAAACATTACGTTATTAAATGTATATTGAATACATAATTGGCAATAAAGATAGAAAGTATAAGGAATAGTGGATATATATGCTTAACTCTCATATAGATAGGCTACATACAGTAATCTCTAATACTATTTTTGTGTATGATGTATGTCTGCCAAACTAAAAGTCTGATCTGTTTTTATGCATGGATATTGGCTCAAACCCGGGATAAAACATCATTTATTTTGAAAATTCCAATGCAAGTATAATGCTAAACTGAACACATATTTTATATCCAATATGGATGATGGAGTAATGAACACGATTTACTTCATCACATCACAGTGTTCCAAAATATTTGTCTTTTTGAAGAAAAGTTGCATGTCAAAGAGTGACCTTTTTTTCCCTTTTAGGGGTCAAAATCAAAGGGGAATTCTTTTTTCCATTTTTAGGGGTCAAAATTGAGGGAGAATAAAAATTCTCCACTTTTAGGAGTCAAAATGGAGGGGAATACTTTTTCCACTTTTAGGGGTCAAAATGGAAGGAGAATTCCTTTTTTCTTCCACTTTTAGGGGTCAAAATCGAAGGGGAATTCCTGTATTCCACTTTTTTGTGGTCAAAATGGAAAGGAAATCTTTTTTCCACTTTTAGGGTCAAAATGGAAGGGGTATTCTTTTTTCCCACTTTTAGGGGTCAAAATCCAAGTGGAATTCCTTTTTTCCACTTTGGGGGGTTCCTTTTAGAGGTCAAATTCAAGGGATAACTTGTTTTTTTCCCTTTTATGAAATGTCTATAAAATATCATTTGTTTTCCTGTGTTTTTATATTTGAAGTTATTTTTCTCCGGGCAATGCTGGGTAACCTTGCTAGAGCTGTAATAAGGATACTTTTATTATGATTTTATTGTATATTTTAAACAAAATAAAGGAAAACTTATTAGGTTTTGACTATAACTCTTTAATTACATGGGGTGGGGATTAGGAAAACTTGCAAAGATGCTTATTCACCCATGTGGAGCAAAAAACACAAAACTGTAATAGTTACATATGATAGATGGTACCTTGGGGGCAGTTTATGAAAAAAACATTTTCTGGGTTGTGATTGGCCGCAGGGTTCCCCTGTCACCTCCAAATTTTAAAATTACTATAACTTTTTTAAGGGACATCCTAGTCAAAATTGAATGTATATCCATTTATCTATCCATTTGTATAAATCTCAGGGTTATGAACTTTGAAAAAAAATTTGGGTTCACCAAAACTTCAAAATAAAGCGGGTCATTGGGGGAGGCCCAATTAGAATTTTGAAATTTCATTTTTAGAGGTTTGGGCAAAAATTCACTTGACAAGCCAATTTTCATTAAAATTGTACTTGTCTTTTATGATTTGTCAGTGAATCAGTGATTTTGTATATCAGATCAGCATAGTTACGGTGGAATTCCATCGTCTCTAGATTGAGCTTAGTCTCAGTATACGGCAAGTCTTTAATTTTGGGGACAATTGTTGGTAGCTCTTCTTTGGACTCTTTCTATTGCATCAATGTTATATCTCAAGTGAGGCAACCAGATGCATGATGCAAACTCTAGATGTAGAGGAGCAGGAAGTTTTCTTCATTTATGTATTTAACGGTATGCCCGTATAATAGCCAAGCATTCTGTTAATGGTGTTAACCTTTTGTTGGGTATGTGTTGTAAAGTTGAGGCAATTGTCTACATGAACTCCTAGGTCTTGCTCCACATCGGTCTTCTCCAGTCTTCACATCGGTCTACTGTGCCATCATTGTTTCTCATTTCATACTTTTGTCTTTGATTGGTTTTACCAAGTATAATATATACTAGTAGATTACCTCCCTTGCTATGGTCCTTCAGAGTTATGTGCTAGTTAACATGGTAGCAGAATGTAGAGAAACGGGGAAAAAAATTGTAATTGACATGTAAAAAAGAAGGGAAAATAAAGAAAAGAAAGGATACAGTTTGGATTTAACCAGTGGCTATTTTGAAATTCAATATTGTAATCCGTTTCTTCATATTGTTAGTAAGAGAGAGACTAACGATTTGTGAATACTTTAATTTGCATTGACTGAGTGCTTTACAGGGCTAAAAAAGAGGGGGAAAAGAGAAAAAGAAATCATTTGTTTTGTGAATTTGAAAGGAAAATTCGTTTTACTTGTGAAGTGAAAAAAGTGGAGAAAAAAATGGCAAGTTTCAAAAACCCTCCAAAATTGGTAGTACACAATCTTATAAAACATGGGTGAAAGAACTAAAATTGTCGGCAATTCCTCCAAAGTTGATAAAGAGGAACACGCGTCTTTGGATGGCAGAGCTAGAGAAGCAGCACTAGAATTACCGATTGAAGAATTGAATGCAGATGATGGCCTTGACAAACTGATTACCAAGTTAGACAGACTCCTTCTGACAGATTAGCACCAGAAGACATACTTAGCGTATGCAGAATTTGAAGGATACCAGAGACCAACTGACATGTCCATTGAAACCTTCATTAACAATTTTGAGAGGTATATAACAAAGTGAAAGCCTTCACTACCTGATCAAGTTTGAACATGCAGGCTGTTTTAAAGCACCAATTTAGAGAAAAGCAAAATAGAGCTTGTTAGAGCAACAATTACTGGGGAGATAAAAGCTCAATTTAGAAAGTTAGAGTAGTGTTGAAAGGAGTAGCTTATCCCAAAGCATTAAAGAGGAACCGGCAGATGCACTCAACATGTGAAATAATAGATTCCGAGACAGAGGAAGTGTTCAAGGTGGTATAGGTAGTCATGATTGTTGAGACGGTAGTGATGCAGCCTCCTAAAGTAGCATACTCAGTGACAATGGGAAACAATTTTCCCATGATGATTTTTGAGAGATGGGAGAGAAGTTGAATACACACATAGCTAACACTGCAGCTGAATCACCCTGGAGCAATGGTATAAATGAGCACCACAATGGCATACTGATGGATATGATGATTAAAGTAAAGGAAAACACAAAAATTATGTTCTTCTAGACAATCAAAATGCACTTCACTCAGCCTTTATTTCAGCAGAGTCGAATTAGATGGACATTGAGAGAAAAAAAGAAACTTCTGTATATTCCATAACAGTGATTCAATGTATTATAAAAGAGATAGTGTGCCAGCATCAAAGGGACCAGGTTGCTTAATAGGTGTTGACGGTCAAACAGTGATGGTAAAACCTGGTTCAGTGCACGAGAACAATGAGTTCAGATCAAAAACCACTGAATACAAAAAAAACATTTTCAAGTTTAAGGGCTTCTATAGCTGAAGAATTAATCAATAAGGATGTAATGTAGCATAATGGCCATCTGTACTTCTGGTTGCCGTGAGAGAAAGTGATGTTGAGAGAGAGAGAAAGATAGAGAGATAGATGATTTCTTCTGGGGGTGCGATGATGATGATGATGACTCTCTGTCCGGGTCTGCTGACGGAAGCTGATCTCTCTGTGGAGGGAAACTCATTTTGGAGGAAAGACTCTCCCACGACAAAATTCACAGATCTTCAATTTGAAATCTGGGGTTTTATTTCCGCATATACAGGTTCATTTCTTGGCTGGTTTGCGGATTTCATTGAGCTGCGGAAATTCTGTTGCATTTCGTTTTCTAACTGAGTTGGTTACCACTACAAAAATCAAAGGTTCCTGCCTCTTCCACCCGACTGGGTGTAAGAAGCCATTTCGTCTCTGACCTGTCGCTCCAGATTCAAATCTCCAACTCGTAACAGCTTCTAACCGGCTCTCACCCCCACCTCAGCACTGATGGGCAGGGACGCTGCTAACCGCTTCAGGTCTCAACCCCAACTGCTTCTATTTTCAAATCTAGACCCTTACTTCAATAGATACTGTAAGCATTTTGCTAGTATAGTCAGGTTCATTGTGTTAAAAAAGATAACAAAAATGTATAGTTTTGCTAATCTACAAAGGTTTTGAACAAACCTATTTTTTAACACCGTGAACCTGACTATACTAGCGAAATGCTTACATTATCTATTGAAGTACATAGATTGCAACAAAGATGGTTTGTCCCAGAAAGTTAATTTATTCAGGTCAAATTTTGAAATATCAATTAGCTTTCTCATAGCAGGAATGGGAATATGCTTGTAAATGATTTTTGTAGTTATAATGGCCCATAATTTCATAATGATGTATTTAGTACTGAAAGTTTTGATGTAAATAGATTGTACAACTACCATAACATTATTTCAATTATCAAATTTTATTTTATTACCCTTTAAAAGCAATAAATGACCAAAATGGCCGCCATTTTGTGGCGATAACTCAAAAACCCGCCATGGGATTTTTTAGGACTTTTTGGATGAAGATCACATAGAACACCTACATATTCACAAAGTTTCAGTTTGTCAATCTCAATTCTGTTAAACTGTACTGTTTCGGCTGGAACTGATCTGTTCAAGTCTTCAGTGGTAAAGAAACCTTCAATATCAGCTGTGAATAACAAGAAGCTTTCAAATCCTTCATCAATCAACTGAACAAATATATTCATTTGAGTCAATCAGTGTATGGGGATTCCATATGCCAGCACATACACATCGATTTAGTGGGACCTCCTTCCTCCTTCTGGAAATTGCATTTATTTGTTGATATGTATCGACCATTACACTCGTTGCTTGAAGCAATACCAATCGTCAACAGAAACTATCACCAGAGCATTTGGTAGAATGCTGGATCTCAAGATTTGGTTACCAGCCCCATACTGTTGCCAGCAAGGGGAAGGGGAGAGCTGATAACATCATCCAAGCATCGTGGGGGGCCTCCCACGATACATATACCATACCTAAAAGGAATAGGGGAATGGATATAAAAAGTCTGCAACAATCACAGGTATCAGAGTTCTGTTCAAACGAACACACATACTAAGCAAGGTGGGCCCATTTCACAACCTGAAACTTGTGAACAACTATGTTTACATCATCCCCTGTAAATGTGGAATAATCTATAACGGAGAAACAGACCGCCCCCTCAAAGTCAGACTTGAGCAACACAAAAAAGCCCTAATCAAGGCTATGAAAGAAAAATCAGCAATGGCTGACCACATCTGGAGAGAGAAAGGTGACAACTTTCCTCTCTGGGGGGAAGTCCAAAATAATGACAGAGAACTCTGTTGGAAGCAGAGAAAAATTAAAGAGGCAGTTCAAAGAGGCAACATGTTGACTGAATGCATTAGTCAGACAAGTGTGGAGTGTGGCTTCTGCTGCTCAACAGATCCAAACCCAACAAGACAAGGACAAAGAAATACCCGATTAAAATAAAAAAAACTATCACATATTACACCTGAAGAAGGCCGAAGAATAGATCAGCCAAAACGTCAGGAGTTCAATCGTCCAAAGAACTATTTGAATGACAGAAACCTATTTTGACAGTTTTGGTTGTCGGTTTCTAATTATAGGTTCTGCGACAAAATAAGTTTGGGAACCACTGTAGGCAAATGTTTATTTATAAGTAAGTATCTTATATAAATAAATTAATTAATAAGAAATGTATATGTATCATTATCAATAATCTTTGAACAAGTAGTAGTTAAAATTGTAACTCAAAATATGAGATTTCAATCTCATATAGTGATTCTTCTAGGCAAATTAACACTAGTTTATAAAAGAGTAATTCTTTACAACAATTTTATTGCAGATGTTTGGACGTACTCTACATTGCAGCATTGCTAAAGACAATGGCCGAACTCCAGAGTTTATTCGGAAAAAGATTTACAAGGACAAATCCCAATGTTATGAATGTGGTGTAAGTCAGTTTATATATTTTTCTTTCTAAAAATAACTTAAACAATGGTTGTTTTAAATTTTGTTGACGTAAGATAACTCTAAATTCTTTCATAAAATAATAGGGAAATGATCACACCTTAAACTAAAAATTAACCACTACAAACAATATCAATCAGAATTTTGTGTTTTAAATCAGTTCTGTGTTATAACAAATCATTTTCTGTTACATCTGTATTATATTGATTCTATCATAATATTCAATCAGATTTTTAAGAGAATTTTTATTTAAAAAAAAGAATCCTTCACTATTTTATCAATAATGTATGTAATAATTGTCAACCTTTTTAAAAATTCCTTTCTAAATTTTCAGGCAGAAGGACATTTGAGTTATAAATGTCCAAACAACTTGCTTGGAGAGAGAGAACAACCAGTTAAAAAGAAAAAGAAAAAACCTTTGTGAGTAGATTCAAAGATCAATTAAACTCATTAAGTGGTTTTTTTTAAAAAACTTAACCGGTCTGGGTGAATTTGATGAAGGCTTTGGATTAATTAGAGAGGGATTTTAAGAATCAATTGGGACTAAATACTATACTTCCATTTTTTTAAAAGCAAACTGAAACTTGTATTCTGAATAATTCTGTAAATTAAAAAAGCCTTAAAACTGTTGATAGCACTGTTAGAGTCCAGACATTGTACAGTCACACCACTTTTAGCTTCCTTCAGCCCTCAAAGATAGCCACTAATCACATGAAGATGATGAAAAGTTATGAGGGAAAGAGAACATTATATAATTCTTAATTTTTATACAAAACTTAATTACATCACCTCTGACCCCAACTGATCCATTCAATGGTAAACTGTTTTTAAATTTCATGTTATCCCCATATTCTTGCCAATCATTTCAATAATTTTTATGTAGAAAAAGTTACTAAGATAAGAGACTGAATTAGTTCCTCAGAAGTTATTGAGACTGACAAATTTCCTCCTATTACTGTCAAGGAACTTCAGAGCATTATAAAATGGGGTCTGATCAAAACTGACTTCAGTGATGTGAAAGAATTAACGAAAAAGACTATTTATATTCTACTTCCCCCACATAGTAAATTAGTGAATCTCTCTTTAGAAACTGGCTCCATTGAAGGAGTTAAAGTTTCAACCATCTTAAAGAAAAGCAGGAACCTGAAGTACTAAAAGAAATTAATTTTGGATATTGTTCTAATTAGCAAACTCATTGATGACGAATATTCTAATGAGTTGCAGTGTTATCATCAGCATGGATATAAAAAATGTCATAGTACTGAAACTTTGCTATTAACGATTGTTAATGATGTACTCATAGGTTTTGAAAGTAATAGTGCTTTTGACACTGTGGACATTAATAATCCATTTTGAATTTGGGGCACAGTGGTTTCAGTTTTTTCTTGTTGGTAGAAAACAGTTTGAATTAATGTTATGTTTGGGGTTCCCCAGGGCTCGGTTCTCAGTCCTGTTCTATTTAATATTTATACTTGATCTCTATATAAAGTAATAGAACATGCAATGCCAGACAGACATTCACGATTAGTTTTCAACATAATGTTATTAAAAAAACATATTTTCTCAAGATCAATTCCGATAAAACAGATTATATTATTCACTCCAGGTGTTAAAGATATTAAAACTATCAACGGTGTAGTATGGCAACTGCATATGTTTTTCTGACTGGGTAAAAAATCTTGATAACTATCTGGATAAATCTTAGTATTAGAAACTTACTTTCCAACAATGAAACTGAGTAGCTGGTTTACTCTATTATTACCAGTATTGTAATTCACTTTTCTTTCACTTGAATAAATCACAAATTAACAAACTACAAAAAGTTCAAATGCAACTGCTCAGTTAGTTTTGAACTGCAGGAAATGCCAGTCAATTAGGGCCAGCATTATCATCCTTGATTGGCTTAGGATAGAAGAAAGAATAGTGTTTAAAGTTTTAATTACAATTTTCAAATGTTTGCATGATATGAACTCTGGTGCTCTTATCCAAGACAGTTTGGCTTTAGACCTTGTTTTTATGAATTTTGATTTAAAAGCAACCGTAAACCTTTCCAAACAAAACAATAGTTTAGTTTTATTGCAGTTTTTTATTTTCCGATTCATGGTATATTTTCTATATCTCTGACTGAAGTTTCAAATATAATTTTAACTGAATGAAATTTTTTATGAAAAGTGAATTTGTAAGAAAAATATTTATAACTTTTCTATAAGAAATTAAATTTCTATAAGAAATTTAATTTCTTATAGAAAAGTTATAAATATTTTTAGTAGCCACATATTATACAGATTTCATGAAATTAAATGAAAGGGGTTGATTGACTTAAAAAATATTTTTCTTTTCATAAAAAAATACATTCAAAATTTCATTCAAATCCAATAGTTTGGTGGTTTTTGGCATAATTTTTAAATTGGGTCTGTTTGGACCAAAGATTTCCCAATGCAAATTTTTATGTCCCATTGTTTACACAGTGTAAACAACTTTTCAAGGACAAAAATAGAACTGGAAATTAATGCTTTATTCTCAAAGAAATTGCAATTTAACACTGAAAATATCCCTAATTGATGAAATTTTAAGTAAAAACCAGGGAGGTGCAAAGATAGGATGAACCAAAAATATTTATTATATTCTATTAATTCAGACTTTTTATACTTAAAGCTTAAATTCCAAAAATCTTTAAGCAGCACAAGTATGGCAATTCAAAAATATGACTTACAAAATAGACATTAATTAGATTATACAGTTGATAAGTTCCAACATAAAATTACATATACAGACAATCATCTACATGTAATAGGTTGCTCAGTAGTCCGGGTCATACTTAAAACAGTGCAGCGCACAGGGCCTCAAGGTTTTAGGCGCCCCAAAAAATATATAAGTAAAATTTTCAACTAAACTTGTTACATAAAGATAGATTATTGATATATAAAGGACTTTACATTAAATTAAACATCATAATTCTATATTTCATTTTGTTTTGATGAATCTTTTGAATGTCAACTCTCA
Source organism: Architeuthis dux (assembly GCA_006491835.1). NCBI lineage: Eukaryota > Metazoa > Mollusca > Cephalopoda > Oegopsida > Architeuthidae > Architeuthis > Architeuthis dux. Next base: position 122,085 of record VCCN01001479.1, on the reverse strand, counting down.
GATGGTAATATTACACACTTTCCAAACTTGAAGTCCCTGCAAGACACACATGTTTCATGCCGATATCAACACAGAAAAGTACTGCAACAAGATTTCCAAGAAAGATTTGTAGACTTTAAAAACTTTAAGAATGATTTTTCTATTTCTTATGACCAAATTATATTTCTCTGTTAGTGTTAATATGGTACCAGAACATTTCCAGTTAGAATTAATGTTTGGAAGCACATATGCCGGTGAACAATTATTTTCTGTGATTAACTTAGGTTTACTGATCTCAATTCAATTCAGGGAGCTACTAATTAATTTTGTTTGCTTATGAGAGTAGAATAAATCCACATTTCTTATTTTTATATTACCCGCCTAATATGCTCATTGTTATGTTATGTGGCCTGCATACTCACATTATATTTGTCCTGCCATGACAGCATACAAAATTTCAGAGAGTGCCAGGAAAATTGTTGCTGCTTTGTAAGAACGAATGTTTATAAAATTACTTTTGTATCCTTGCCAACATCATATTTCAGTACTAAATGATCTGCAGAAATTTTTATCAGTAAAATCTTTTCAGGAAATTTAAGAGAAAATGATTAAATCTAATCAAATTAAAGTGAAATGTTCTTTTCTAATTTTGTTTCAGAGATGAAGATGAAAACAGTAATGATGAAAACGAAGATAGTTTGTCAGCTGCTATTAATTACCAGGTGAGAACAGAAACTATTCAGTAATCACTTTCTTGATTGTAAAGAGAAATCAACCAGGTGATGAAAAAGATTGAATGCTACAAGCTCATGGTAGTGGAAAATGTGCTTCATCTTGTTCAGCATTTTAAAAATGTGAACTGGTCATGTAAAGATTCAATGTAGCATTTGTGTTCTCATCCATGTGCGTGTGTGCATGTCCATTTGCTCGACAAGTCCACAAATAATCACTAAAGGAATAAAGAGAAAAAGAAAAAAAAACTGTCTTTCACACCAGCAAACATTTTAAAATCTTATAATTTAATTTATAAAATATATAATTTAATATATAATATAATAATA
>VCCN01001479.1:110271-120530 GCA_006491835.1 Architeuthis dux | reverse complement strand
AAATTGTCTATCACTGTTTTCCAAAGCCCGAGATGATGTCTTGTTTTGTCTACAACCCAAAGATTTTGGAACATTTCTAATGATTTTATTTTTTATAGAGGACTATATTGACGATTAATTTAATAGTTAACTAATCAATTAATTGTTGCAGCTCTACTAAATTGGTATTAAAGAAAACTGAAAAGTTATCTGTAAACGATAACTTTTCAGTTTCGTTTAATACCAATTTGTGAATATAATTTTCTCAACATTCTAATGGTGTTTTTATTATTTTACTAACAACTATAGATATCTTCTCCAGGATGGCTGTGGGGGAACCAGTTTGTAAGATTGTAAGTTGAGGGTGAATGTGTAAGAATTCCCCATTAAAAAGTAGCAGCCAAATGGTAGCTAGTAGCAATTCTCACAGTAGAAGAGGAGAGAAAGGGAAAGAAAAAGAGGAGGCAAGAAGTCAGCAGCCAGGCACAGCAGGAATTTCCTTTGTCTGAAAGGGAGATTGCCGATTGCCTGAGAGGTCGCAGAGATGTTTGGAGAAGAAAGCGGTCTGCCATGTTTGGGTTTCCGCAGTAAATCCAAACAAAGAGACACCATTTGTATAAGCAATAAGAGAACAAAGGCATAAGATAAAATGAATGGTACATTTAATAAAAACATAATAAAATGAAAAGATCATACGATTAATAAAAGAGTGATATAAAAGAGATTTGCTAGCGTGTAAACAATTCATGTCATTTGCTAGCGTGTAAACAATTCATGTCTAAAGGAACCAACATGAAATACTTAGAAGAGTAGACATCTGTGGGTGAAAGGTGTTATATGTGTTCCACAGTAGAGATGATCTTTAGGTTTAGTAGTAACAGAAATATAGGGGCAAGGAAAACCATACATATGCCACAAAAGTTTAACCAAGTGTTTTATAGTAGTGCTGACATCATGGAAAAGGGAGAAACTATATCTGGTTTTATATTTCATATCATTCACGCTGGTTTGATTGTGGTGATAATTCTCACAGAAATATATTCTTGGCATACATATGCCACAAAATGTAGGTTGTGTTCCGGGTGAGAAAGGCGTGTCTAGTAGGAAAGAATAGATGTGAATGCTTAGAGACAAGGTTTTCACATGCCTAAAGTTTGGGAGGGAAAGAAAAAGAGGAGGCAAGAAGTCAAGCAGCCCTATTCAAATCCCTATTTTCGTGTTTACGACTACTTTTATTAAAGTTGCTGCTACAATAATAACAAAGTAAACAAACAACATTTTGATTTTGGAACAGTTTACATTTCAGGACAGTTTTTTGGGATGGTTCCGCAGTGGTGAAAAAAATTAATCTGGATTAAGAACATCATCTCACACTTACAAATATATACTTATATTATATTAAAGACATAGGAATTAAATATATTAAATGCTTAAATCTTTCTTTTCACAATGAAAAATTAAGTAGAAATAATAAAGTGACTGGAAAGAGGTGAAATTGGAAAAGTCTGTTAATGATCTTTAAAGAGAATATAGAGCATGTGAAAGACCCACCTCCGATGAAAACTAATAATAATTTACAGTTAAAATTTCAAAGTAAATAAACTTGGTTTGACTTTGAGAAAATGTAACCATCACATTAATAGATGCCACCCAATTCTCTTAAAAACAGTGGCCATCAAAAGCTGACATATTGAAATTCTGAAAAAAAAGAATCATTAATCAACAGTTTTATAATGCTAACTTATTCTGTTATAATTTGAAAATGATCAATTCTTTATTTCTCAGTGATAGAATAAATCTAAAAATGATACAATTGAGAAAAAAAGTAACAAAATAACAGACACAGGGAGAAGTTTCTTTATTTCTTATTACAATAAATGTCAACCAAAATTCAAACTGTGCAAATTTCATCCCACTAATACCTTATTCCTTATCTTTTAAACAAATATTGCTTTAGGAATTAATCTGTTGGTTGTTTTCTTCCAGTATCAAATGTTGGAATTGGAAAAACTGAAGGAACAGTCCTGCCAGAATGAAAGTCAACCAAAGAAGAAGAAATACAAAAAAGATTCTTATTTCAGTGATGAAGAGGAATTTTGTGATGATTAAACAAAAAAGCTTTTTTGTTACAGATTTTATTTACAGATAAAAACTTAATCACAGATATTATAACAGCCGTTATCCTGTCACAACTTTCAAAAAGCAAGATATCTGAATGAACTTTTTAAATTGAAATTTTATGGAAGAATGACTTGGAAAAAACAAAAACATAACCATTTTGTTAAAAAAACTTGGTTTGACTTGGAGAAAATTTAACCATTGTATAACCATCTCATATTACAACTGACTGATGTACTTCTGAAAAAATGAATCACTTATTCTGTCATAATTTGCAAGTGATCAATTCTTTATTTCAATATAAATAAATGTGAAATTGACACAATTGCGAAAAAAAGGTAGAAGATGGAAGAATAGCTTGCAAAAGGTGGAAGATGGAAGAATAACTTGCAAATGATTACTTTAAAAAACAAATTTATTCTAGCTAGACAGCTAGAATAAATTTGTTGTGCGTATTTGTATTGTCCAAGTTCAGTAAATAAAAAATTGGAGGAATTGAAAAGAAAGAAGTTAAAACTGGGGTAAACAAATAAGTTGTGTATGTACACAACATTATTTGTTTACCCCAGTTTTAACACCTATTTTTTGACACCCATTACATTTTCCTGAATTGGCATTGACAACTTTTGCTTTGCGATCATACGTGTAAATTTCTTTCTAAAGTAAAAAAAATTAAATTTATTGACTATTTGTTTTATATTATTTTTTTTTTTTAAATAAATATTTCCTGTCCATTTTTGTCACCTTTCTTTTTCTTAATTATTTCTGTTTTTTATTAAAATACATGTTTTTTTTTAAAATAAAGTTTACGCGTAATTTAAAATTTTGTAAATAATTGATTTAATTATTGTTTAAAAGAAAACCATGAAAAAAGTTGGGATGTCATCGAAAAAGTGCAGCAGGCAGCCATTTTTTAAAAAGTTTTTTTTTAATGCAAATGACAACCCAACTTTTTTCTTGGTAACATCTTTTTTTCTGAAGGAAATAAGGGCAGGATATCATTAGACAGAACTGGAAATTTTTGTCCTTGAAAAGTTATTTACACTTTATAAACAATGGGACATTAGATTATACAATTTCTCAAAAAAGAAATTGCAATAAAATAAAATAAATTTCATCAATTAGGGATATTTTCAGTTTGTTAAACTGAAAATATCCCTAATTGATGAAATTTTATGATAGAATGAACCAAAAATATTTATTATATTCAAGACTGTATACAAAAATATGACTTACAAAATAGACATTAATTCTAACATAAAATTACATATACAAATAATCAATTAAATAGGTTGTCCGGGTCATAAAAATATAGCTTTATTTGTTGCGAGTAAAAAAAAAAATTTTAAAAATATTTCAACTACAGTTGAAACATTTTTTTTATTGTTTTTGTTTACTCGCTTTCAGGATTTATTTTGTTTTAATGAATTAATCTTTTGAATGTCAACTCTCAAAACTTCAAAGATTTGAATATTTTAAAAACTAAGAATGATTTTTCTATTTCTTGTACCCATTCTCTGGTTTGGAAGCCGGTGAATAATTATTTTCTGTGATTAACTCGACTTAGGTCTCAGCTGAAACACTTGATTTTGTTTCTTATATGTAATCACAAATTATATTTGTCATAGTTCTGTTTGGGTGGTCAAATTCATTTACTATGATAAATATAATGTGAGTATGCAAGCCACATATGAGTATCAGGGAGTAAACACTTGATTTTGTTTCTTATATTAATTTAAATGTAAGAGTTAATCACAGAAAATAATTGTTCACCGGCTTGGATGGCGCTTAATTAATTCTAACAGTTTTTAAAGTCTGCAAATAATAACAGTATTAATTAATGTGGAAAATGTGCTTCATCTTGTTCAGTTCTCGTTTTAAAAATGTGAACTGTTCGTTCTCATTTGTGTGCATATGCTCGACAAGTCCACAAATAATCACATATGAAATCTTATAATGCATCTTTAATTGGAGAAATTTTAAGTTAATTCAAATTCATTATGGTTTACAGATAACTTTTCAGTTTCGATTAATATCAATATATAATTATATTCATTTGAATACAATTATTTATTTTCTCAACATTCTAATGTTAGAATTCCCCATTAAAAAGTAGCAGCCAATTCAGCTAGTAGCAATTCACACAGTAAAGAGACCCAAAGGCATGATAAAATGATGGTACATTTAATAAAAACATAATAAAATAAAAAGGAACCAACATGAATATCTTAGAAAGAATTCTATGATGCATACCAATTTAAGTTGGGTAGGTTCAGAAATATACGTGTACAAATTTCATTTTCATTTCATTGCTTTAGAATCTGTTGGTTCTTCCAGTATCAAACGTTGGAATTGGAAAAACTGCCATAATGAAGTCAACCAAAAAAGAAGGAATATAAAAAAGATTCTGATTTCAGTGATGAAGAGGAATTTTGTGATGACCAAAAGCTGATATAAATTGAAAGAGAAAACGGTTTAACTGAGAAAATTTAACCATTAACCATTATTTATGCTAACTTGTTCACTCATAATGGTGATAGAATAATTGTAAAATTGATACATTGCGAAAATGAGATGGAAGAATAAGTTGCAAATGCCATGAAGAATCGACGTTTGAAGGAAGAATTTGTCTGTCGGGATGAACTTGAATAATTCTTCTTGGAACATTCAATCAAGACCCAGCATTTTGGAGGCACGTTCAAAGTTGATATTGAGAAATTCTTTTTGGGATAAATGTTGCATAAATTGAAATAAATAATTCCAGTGATTCCAGTGTTTTTTCCATTTTTCCAGATGTTCTCTTCTGGAATTGGCATCAGATTTACATGTACATGAAATCAAATCATGCAAATCAGGCGTTAAACAAATGTTTTGCATGATTTGATAATTAAGAATTGTCTTCTCTTTCATCAACTTCATTAGAATATGTTTCAGTTTGATTTTTAAAAAAATGTGTTAAACTTTTATTTAAACTTTATTTTCAAGTGTTTTTTGTTTCCCTCCATCTTACAGCTTAATTTTTATGCAAAACTGTCAGAATTTTATATTCTTGCCAATCATTTCAACAATTTTTATTAAAATTTGTATGAAAAATGGATCCATTTTTCATACAAATTTTGGGCAAGAAACCAAAAAATTGTAGGGAATCAAAAGCTAACTAAAAAAATCATTAATCATTTTCAAATTATAACAATAATACTAGATTGTATATAATTTGAAAATGATCAATTCTTTATTTCTAAATGTAAAAATGATACAATTGAGAAAAAAAAGTAACAAAATAACAAAGTACAGGTTCATTTGCACCTCTGTGCTTTGTTATTTTGTTTCAATTCAAACAAAATTCAAAATTGTGTTGAAATTTCATTTTACATTCAAGTTATTCCTTAATCTGTTTCTTCCTGTGTTGGAATTGGAAAAACCGAAAAAAAGCCACTGAATTTCTGATTATATTGTACAATTGTCATTGCCAAATTTGCAGGTCACCCGATTCGATAGGGTCATTTTCAAAATCATTCGATAGGGTCATTTTCATAGGGTCATTTTCAAAATCATGTCTGAATTTTTAGATTTTTGCACATTGGATCATTTAACGGCCCCATTTTTGTATATTTCGTGTTGTGCCGACAAACTACTTCGAGTGATCAAGTCGTATCAATCTATTGACATAGTTTGTAAATATCCTTGCGTTTCATTTCATCAAATGTCCTTTGGCTTTTCAATTTTTTGTTCAGCTTCAATTTCGGGATTCTTTTTAGTAAAATCTGCTATTGTTTGGTTTTATTTTTTCGAAAGAAGAATATAAAAAGTGCTTCTTCGCCCATTTTGGTAGGTCTTGAATTCGAAATTTGCTTATGTAAAATATTTTTTTGAAGGAATGTTCAAATTTGCTGAAAATTGCTACTTTTTTTTTATGAAAGAATTCAAAAATTCGTATTTATACAAGCAATCCAGAAAACTAGACATATCCAAAATGTACGATTCTGTCGCGCGAGCAATAAAAATTTCATCGATTTTTTCGGATGCATCTTCTGGTAAAAAAAAATCCATTAAGATGTAACGCTATGGATTCCACAGACTCCACATATTTGGCAGAAACCAAACGACGCAAAAGGAAAACGAATACACGGTCGGAATGGGGGCAAACTACAAAAAACACTTGAAATAAAGTTTAATAAAAGTTTAACTTATGTTGAACTTTTATTTCAACCAGAGGCGAACAAAATTCGCACATGCCCAAACTTACGGGTCCACACAATTACACTAAAATTGCACGAAACTGTACGTTGTGGATTCCAGCGGACCGAACGCACAAAACCTTTTAGGCGCAGACTCCACTTCTTCACGTCTTTTATTTTGTTACTTTTTTTCTCAATTGTATCATTTTTAGATTTATTCTATCACTGTAAGGAGCATGGATGAGAAATAAAGCATTATAAAATGATTCTTTTTTTTTCAGAAGTAAATGCGACTTTCTGTTTTAAGATTAGCGTGAATTTTCAAGTTTTTTTAAAATGAAATCAAAAATCAAATTTAATTGGAAATGTTCCAAAATGTTATTTACTGAATTTTAACTGAATTGTAAATTATTATTTACAGTTAAAATTTCCAAGTAAATAAACATTACATCTTTCATCGGTGGGCCTTTCACATAATTTTTTCCACTTAATTTTTCATTGTGGTCGTTTTTTTTTGGCTTTATAAGATAAAGATTTAAGCATTTAATATATTTAACTCAAATCTATAATGATCCGAAATCAGGAAATTTAAGAGAAAATGTTCTTTTCTAATGAGCCCTCATTTAGCCTCGCTGATGTAGTTCAGAGGAATTAAATTAAATATTTTATAAATTAAATGGTGTGATTATTTGTGGTGTGCATGACCAATTCACTTTTTTTTTCCCACTGCCTTTTTCATCACCTGGTTGATTTCTTTTTACAATCAAGAAAGTGATTTCTGTTCTCACCTGGTAAATTAACTTCGTTTTCATCATTACTGTTTTCATCAAAATTAGAAAAGAACAAATTAAAGTGAAAGCTTTAATTCGATTAGATTTAATCATTTTCTCTTAAATTTCCTGAAAATCTCTGCAGATGACCAGATTTAGCTGTCTACATCTTCAGCTATACCTTTTTGTCGCAATTTTCTACATCTCAGGGATAATAATAATAAACAAATAATAAATAAGATTTGCCTGATTTGATTTCATGTAAATCTGCCAGACAGAGAAAATCGAAAACATGTCAAATCCCAAACCAATTTCCTGTAAATATCGCTTTTATACACTTTTATATTTGTGTCTTACTAGCTGGTGATTAGGCGAGTATAAAAATAAGCAAACAAAATCAATTCCAAACATAGTATTAATTCTAACTGTGTAAATCTTTCTTGGAACTTGGAAATCTTGTTGCAGTGTGTTTGGAATTATGATGTTGAATTTAATGTAAAATCCTTTATCTATCTTAAGATAGATAAAGACTTTTGGTCATACAATCAGCGTTGGGAGTAAAAAAAGTAAAATGTTTCAACTAAACAACTATTTATTATATTAATATAATAAATACAAGTTTAGTTGAAACATTTTACTTTTTTTACTCCCAACGCTGATTGTATAACCAAAAGTTGAAAGTGAGCAACCAAATAGCATTTCCTGCAGTTCAAAACTAGCTGCATTTGAACTTTTTGTAGTTTGTTAATTTGTGATTTATTCAAGTGAAAGAAAAGTGAATTACATGTTCAGTTTCATTGTTGGAAAGTTTCTAATCCAGATTACTAGATTTTTTACCCATCCCTTGATGGTGTTAATTTTTATCAGAATTGATTTTGGAAAAGTGGAAAAAGATTTCGTTTTTGGTGTTCATTTTAATCTCTAAAAGTGGAAAAAGTATTCTCTACTCCTAAAAGTGGAAAATTTTTATTCTCCCTCAATTTTGACCTCTAAAAAAAGAATTCCCCTTTGATTTTGAGGTCATCTTCAAAAACAAATATTTTGGAACACATGCTGAACACATATTTTACCAATTGGAATTTTCAAAATAAAAGATGTTTGCAAGATTTATCCAAAAAGTTATCAAGTCAGTCAGAAAAAGATATTAAAACCGGGTAAAGAAATCTTGTTAACTTTTGCAAACCCGGGATAAAACATGAAAATTTCAATGTTCAGTTTACTATATTATATGTGTTTACTTACAACTCTGAGATTTGACATTGTAAATATTTTTCTCTTACTTTCTGTCATTGTTTTGAGAAGAAAGCTGTCAGCTTTGAGAAGAAAGCTGTCATTCATAATTTTGCTCTCCCATTTTTAAGATCATTGATATACTTTTCAAAAACCAATCATTTTTCATTGATCGTTTTCTTTTCCTAACTCAAATCTTTAATTAAAATTTATCACGATGATCGAACTTTTTTCTCGAAACAATCCCGAAAAACAATTGTCAATACGGAAAAATGGATATTAAATTAGATTTCATTAGAATGAAAATATTTTTCTTAAAAAATCTATTTCAGAACAACGTGTTCCGAAATAGATTTTGATTATATATATTTCAAAAGAAAGAAAATTTTTATCAGCATTTGGCAGAGAATTTCTGAAAACCATGCTTGATTTGAATACGTTTTGGATGACGAAATCTGAATGAAATGACATTCTTTCAAGTCGATTCCAATTGCTACAGATTGTGCATTTCAAAACGAGCAGGTCGATGTGAATTATTTGTAATTTCTCAATTAAATTGATAATTTCATAATTACGAAATTATCAATTGAAATTGAAAATAATTAAAAAATTATTTTCAACAAAAAAATGAAAATAAAAAATAAAAAACAGCCATTATTCTACTTTTCAGGTACAAAAATGTTCCTTAGTTCCTTAATGTTTGATTGTGTTAGAAACACAAATTAACAAGAGACACTGTTGGAAAGCTGATAAGATTCTTATTGTTCCCAATGGAAAGTTGATAAAAATCCCTTTCTAATCATCAACTTTGTTAATTCGTATTTCTTTGGCATGGAAAGTTCAGCCGAAAACGTGAAAAGTCCGACAGTCCAACATATTATATATGGGAAGCTAGGTATGTAGCATTTTTCAAGAAAATTCCAATTACGCAACAAGTGGAATTATGTCGTTAAAAAGGAAATTTTATATATATGTCTGCAACTTGGGCTTAAAATGTGACAGATGCGAAGGTATTGATAATTTTTCAAGTATGCTGTCCAAAGTTTAGAAAGGGTATTCCATCAGCTTTTCCCTTTGGCTTTGTAGCTAAAATATTCCGTTTCAGCGATTTTACAAATACACAGTTAAAGATTTATTAATTCTACAGAATTAATTCTTGATACATAGGATTCACAGTCCAAAACGTGGTTAGTATTCAGCATTTTACGATAAAACCAATACAAAGTTTTTTAAGCCCAAGATTGACAAGTTACGTTTGAAGAGCTGAGGGATTTCTCTTTCTAATCAAGAATTAATTCTACAATCCATAAATCTTCATAATCTCAAAACATTGCTTCACTTTTTAAGCACAGCAGATTCACAACTATATCTAATTGTGAATCTGCACCACCGGATGGCTGATGAAATTCTCTTTCTAATATATTATACAATTAAATCCACAATCTAGGACTATAAAGTTAGAATTTCCCTGTAAAACGCAGATACAAATTGTCAACATAAGCTGATAGAATTCCCTTTCTAAGGATATATTTGTTTTCCCGAAAATGCTTCACAGTTTGGGAATGTAACTTTTTAGGCCCAATAGATACAAATTGGGAACATGCTGACATAATCCTCTTATATATCAATAATTCATCAATAATAAATTCTACTTTGGACTTTCAAATGCTGGACTGTTACATTTTAATCCCAATAAATTCTACGACTGTGTACTTGAAGTTTTCTTCGTAAGATGCTGAATAATTAGCTTCAAATTGACAACATACACCGTTGGAAAGCTGAGGAGATTCCCTTTCCAACAATATACATATCTCTATATGCACAATTTTGTCTATAAAGTATACCTATAAACCATTTTGTTTTGTGCAACTTTTTTCTGAAAGCTTGCACTAAAAGATAACATTTTGGTATCTGAAAAGTAGATTTTTCCATTATTATAAGGATATTTTTTTAAAAATTTTATTTGTCCTTTTTATAAATTTGG
>VCCN01001479.1:69043-82085 GCA_006491835.1 Architeuthis dux | reverse complement strand
ACCATACAAAATAATAAAAAGTAAATAATAAGATAAATAAAAAAAATATATAAGTAAAAGGTTCACACGGTAGATTGCGCCTCCCCTGAATATAACCGAATAATTTAAGCACTCATATGGTAGGCACAGGCATTTAGAAGGATCACAAAAAATATTACCGTGCAATATTCCAGCTCCCGTATATGGTAGGAACAGGCATTTAGAAGGATCACAGAAATATACCGTGCAATATTCAAGCACTCTTATATGGTAGGCAGTGGCCGCCCGGAGACGAAGATAATTTTGGCGCCCCTATATGGTAGGAACAGATAATTTTGGCGCTCCTATATGGTAGGAACAGGCATCCTTCGATCACCCGGAGACGAAGATAATTTTGGCACCCCAACCCTCAAAATATTTTGATTATTTGGACTTTGCAAACAAATTAAATAATTGTTCAAAAATTAATTTTTAAAAGATTATTTTTACAAAATCTTTGAATATTTCAATATTAAATAAAACTTAGTTTTAATAATCGAAAAATGTAAAGTTTTACAAAATCTAATGTTCGGGAGATTTTTAATAGAATTATTTCCATTTTTCAATTAGATACAGATATTCATTTAAAGTGTATGAGGCACCGGGATGCAATAAGTTGTTAGCCCCTAGTTTATCGAAATAAATACGCAAAACTAATTTTTTACGACTAACTTTATGCTATTTTCTTGCAGTTGAAACAAAATTAAAACTTCAAAGAAGATATTTATATTCTTGCAATACGTTTAAGTATGTTTGTAGAAAGTGCGTAGAGGTACTTATTTTACATTAAGCTCATGCATCTATAACGTATGCAAAACGTAAATAAACGTGTAATTATTTTATATTTTAAATGTAAAATGAAAACAAAACGAAGCAATATGAAAAATGTATGAAGCAACTACAACAGCCTCTTTCGTGTAGGCTTTATTCTTGCAAAGTTATCTATTACTTACTTATAATCCATCTCAATAGTCAACAGTCTTTCAATGGAGAGTAAAGCTAACCCTGACAATCTATCCTTGCCCATTGTAGAACGAAGTTACGACTTTTGAGCCGGCTAAATGATCGTTCTGCAACTGCGCTAACTATTGTTAGGGTCAGAAAAATGTGGTACGATGTGGACAGTTTAGGATAAATGGAACACACATCATTGGTGATTAGGAATTGTACATTGTAGATGGCCAGTTTCTCAACACTTGAATTTGCCATACTGCTAGGGCTTTTGTATCTCTTTGTACATGTCTTTGAATGAAAGAAGCTTTTGTACTATTTCAGGTTTTTGGGATAGCGTCTGTGTACGTGTCTGCTAAAAGTTCTAATTTCTTCACATTATCTGCATTGTCAAAATGCTTTGATCTAAACCACTAAATTGTAAGCCACATTTTTAAAATGCCAAACACTTTTACCTGTGCTATTTATAATAGAATATAAGGACACTAAGAAGGGTTCAAATATGAATTTCAAAGAAAACTAGTTAATTTAATAATTATTTGACTGGATTTTGGAAAAATATTAGATACTTTTTACTGACAATATAGTGAAAAATACATGTCTTTACTGGAGGTGTATGCTTTATTTAGCATTTATAAATTCGGCATTTTTACTACGTCATCAGAACATAAAATTCTATTTTACTACGTCAGTTGCGTCCCTTAGCGTGACACAGTACAAAAACACATTGCTAATAGTTATATATGTGGATGTGGATAACATCTCAGTAGTCATTTTGCCCTAAAAAAAGAAAGAAAATTAGATCTGATAATTTAAAAAATAATGATAAAAAAAGAGAAATGAAGACAAAGTACGAACCCTTCTGGATGGAAGACGGCTGACGAATGACCAATGAAGATATGATGCTTACTGTATTTACCACGGACGGGCTCCCATATGAATAGATAGTAAAGCGTCAGAAAAAATGCGAGACCGATCATAAGGCCAAACCAGGCGCTGACCAACATACTTCTGTAGAATAGAACTGTCGCAGGGGAAGTGGGCATTTTTTCCGTGTTCCCGATGCCACTCAATTTTGGTTTGACCCCTTTTAGTGGCGGTCCAGCATATTCAACATCGGTTTCTTCCATGTCTTATTTTATTTTCTTCAATACTTATTTCGCGACAGAGAAGCTAAACTAACTTCACTGTTAACTTGAACCCACAAGCAAATGCTTTTGTTATAATTGTAGAACTGATAGCCCTGTTATTAGAAATTGTGATCTGATTATGTCAACTGGACGCTGATCTACATCCAAACAGATTAATCGAAACAAGCCTTGAATTAATCAACTGTCACTTTTGATCAGTCTCTTTCATCTTCATCTGCTAATTTCCCTAGAATCTCGAAAATTGAGCAATTAATTTGTTATTTTCTTCATTTTAAATCCCTATATTTGTCAACGCTAAGCTGATTTTATGATATTACTCCAATCAGTTGATCCGCTTCGAGATAATTACCGGTTACCTATGGGCTATGTCTGGTTACTCCCATCTTTGATAAAATGGACAAACAATTTGGAATGATAATTAAATGAAGAGAAGAAAAATAAACAAAATCTATGAACATTCACATTCTTTACTGACGGATCTATTGACGCCATGATCATCATTTTAATGTGCATCATCATCATATTTAAATTAGTTTCTTTTCAAACAAATACGCTGTACAGTAACAGATTAGAATTCATAAAAAAATATAAAATTAATTTTATGATCTGTCAAGATTCATTCACCCCTATCATTTTATCGGTATGTACTAAGCTTATCTTTGTCTGGCACAAGTCCACGTGTGTTGGGAACTCAGTGAGGATCGAACTTATTTGTAGCAGTCTGTGTGAATAGCTTATTAACATTGATCCACGACGTGGGGCTTATATCGATATATTGAGTCTAATTAATTTGATTTCATTTTTTTATAAATCAACATCGATATTTTTTTTCTTATATCGTTCAACTGTCATTGCTTAACAAGAAGAGCCAGTACTAATGATTTAAGGGAAATTATTGACGGAAGAAATTGATTGCAGTTAAGTATTTGTTAAATATTGAAATGGCTGAATTAAATGTAAATTCATAAAGAATATCGGCACTAACACGACAATAAATTACGTTGGTTTTATTTGTGCCAGATTTTGCTATATTTATATTTATATTTATATTTAAGCGAAATATCCCAAACTAAACTATTTGCCTCAAAGCCCTTTGCTGAGAAATCTGAAGATCAGGGCTTAAATTTGCACCTATTCTTTCTTCTTAGTTAAATTATAGTTACAAACTTCAAGGGATATAGAATGTAATCTCTATTCTTTATCTCTTCAGTTCATTTCATTTAAGTAAAACCGATATATACATTTAGATAAATCTCTTGGTTTACCAATTCCTGCTCAAAGCCATGCATTTTCATATAACTAAGCTGTATGAAATTATCTGGAAACAACTGAAATTTGAATCGTCTTGATCGGGATTCGAACACTGACTAACAGTATCAGAGGGGAATTCTCGATTTATGAATCTATTAAAACCATATTAGTGGTCCCCATTTAGCCAAATAATTCTGCATTTTGTGATAAAAGCATATAATTTGGTACACTTATAGCCAATGGCATTCCAAAAATATTTGGATATTGAGCCATCGTGAATTTTCAATATGTCGCCATTGGCAGCGAAAACTGTTTTTGGATGAATCTTCTTATCAGCGATGGATATAATATGATATTGAGGTCATAATTAGTTCATGTTTTGGGGGAATTGCCATTTGGATCATACATGCAAGTCATCGGAAATTCAAGATGACAGCCATGGCTGGTAAAAATTGTAATTGCAATAATTGCGCAGACTAGTCTGATATGGATGATCTCGGTATCAAATCATACATTTTTTATGGTGCAGAATTCGAATTTGGAACTTTTGAATTGCCCAGAAGCTTCCCTATACCTCACAGTTCAAGACTCCAAATAAGTGATAACAATAACTGCCCAAACCTACCGCTATCGCGTGAAAGTTTATTCAGCACTCACCTTCATAGTAACAGCTCTTTTGCACTTGCACTGCCTAACACAACCCTTCTTACATCTTCATCTCGTATGCATGTCCAGAAGGGTTCATAGTACCCCACAGATAACTTTAACTAACCCCTTCTACACGGTGAAGGCAGTTCTGGTGTGGACACTAGCATCTGACCCCACACATGGGCCTCTTAGTACACTGCTCTCTTAACATGCTCCTCTAGGGCAGACTTTGTTGGCGAGATTGACTGCACATTGTGCCTTTTCACAAAAAGCTTCCTCCTTGCCTTGTAATTTAATTTCGGTGCATGGTTCAGTCAGAGAGCAGGATAATAAACCTCTCGATTGTAGCCGTTACCTCCTGTGGTATGTCAGAATATTGTTTCAACAGGGCATGTGTAGACAGTCCATACAGCCAGCGCAGTCTTTTCCCCGTGACCAACAAAGCTTGTGTCACATTCTGTCAATGCATGGAACAGTGGAAGTTCACATACCTTCTCAGGACCTAGCCCTGCGGCAATTACATGGGCTGCTAGATATCGAAAACTCTTTCCAGTTCCAAATGCCAACCAAGGCCTATACTTTCTATATGATATGACGTCCGTTGCAAGTCTATGCACACCAAAACTACAGAACTAAATTAAAAAAGAAATATTCATGCAAATATAACGCAACCAACGGATAACATAGGCTACAGAATAAACAGGATTCCCCACAATGGCTACAGAATAAACAGGATTCCCCACAATGGTGGGGAATCCTGTTTATTCTGTAGCCTATGTTATCCGTTGGTTGCGTTATATTTGCATGAATATTTAACAAAAAAAACCAGTTAAACACACAAAAACTGTATTTAATGACCTTTTGACTTCTGCTGTCAAACGTTATTTCCAGTGTTGCCAATTTAGATATTTTTCATCTAAATCGAGATACTTTTTGTTGCGTCTAGATGTCAGAGATTGCTATATAGATATAATATATTCATTTAATTTATAGTAATAAAATAAGTAATATTTTTTAATAAAATAAACAATATTTTAATAACGTAACTGTTGACGTTTTAATTTAATTTATTAATGATATGATACTTCCTATATTTTATATATATATATCCTGGAAATCTGGATGTTTCTAGATGTTTCTATGTGTTTTTTGACTCAAATTCAGATGTAAACTTGAAAATAAAATTGTCAACATTGGTTATTTCAGAGAATGCGTTTATTCTGAACGAATACTATTCCAGGAGTCAATTTCGGCAATGGCATTCTTTTGTTTTGTGTCCACATAACTTTTATTATGTGTACACAAAACAAAAGAATGCCTTTTTAGCAAATGATGTTTGACCATATTAAAGATTTATGACAATAATTTTGGTGTGTGTTTCATGTCAGTATTTTTGGGGGAATAAGATTCTGATAAATGGAATATCGTATTAAAAATAGTTGTGCACCCCCTTATCCGATTCTTAATCGTTTCTTTTTTTTACAACGAATGATGTTTAGCCGATGATGGCCCAAAACAAACAGGAAGCTTCTGTCAGTTTTCTGTATTTTGAAAATCCTTTTCTTTTGTGTAGATTGAAACAAACTGTTCACATTTTACTTTCAAACAAATATGATTGAGCAGGTCATTCGCTACCCCACGAAAAAAGACGAACCCAACAGTATTGGTTTCAATGCACTCAGCAAGGCAGTTGTATCAATGGGGAATCTGTCAGAATATATTTTGTAAACTAGCTGAGCGATATACCCCATATGCAGGTGATTATGTTAAACCATATTAAATTCCATGTCTTGCCAGAGGAATTTAACTTGGCCACTTACAAACAACAGTTCAACTGCACGTCTACTTAATTTTACTTTCCTTTTACTTTCCTTTTGTAAGTTCTGATAAAGATCGTGTGAAACTATTGCATTTCTTTCTAATAAATATCGAATGGAGCGAATGCGTTGGTCGTTTCAAAGTCGGCAAGCATGGGAAATTAGCATATGTGCGTTTAAGCCTGACATAAATGGCAGATTTTCATAAGTTTGTCCAGGCTTGATCTGGTGTTGGACCGCTATGTAGCTGGTCAAAGACATCTGAGGGGGTACTATGAACCCTTCTGGGTATGCCTAACAGAGGCAGGCAAGTCTGAACTTGTAAGAAGGGTTGTGTTAGTCAGTGCATGTGCAAAAAGACTACCGTACTGTGAATAGGAGTGCTGAATAAGTTTCGATAGACGCTAACTTTGGGAAGTTATTGTTATAACGTATTTCGAGTCCTGAACTGTGAGATAGAAGGAAGCTTCTGGACAATTCTAAAATTCCAAATCCGAATTCTGCATCATACAAGATTTGACACCGGGATCATCTATATCAGACGAGTCTACGCAACTTTATTGGAATTACAATGTTCATGGCTGCCATCCTGAAATTTTGATAACTTGCATGTATGATCCAAATGGCAATTTCTTTCTAATAAATATCGAATGGAGCGAATGCGTTGGTCGTTTCAAAGTCGGCAAGCATGGGAAATTAGCATATGTGCGTTTAAGCCTGACATAAATGGCAGATTTTCATAAGTTTGTCCAGGCTTGATCTGGTGTTGGACCGCTATGTAGCTGGTCAAAGACATCTGAGGGGGTACTATGAACCCTTCTGGGTATGCCTAACAGAGGCAGGCAAGTCTGAACTTGTAAGAAGGGTTGTGTTAGTCAGTGCATGTGCAAAAAGACTACCGTCTACCGGCGGTAGGTTTGGGCAGTTATTGTTATCACTTATTTGGAGTCTTGAACTGTGAGGTATAGGGAAGCTTCTGGGCAATTCAAAAGTTCCAAATTCGAATTCTGCACCATAAAAAATGTATGATTTGATACCGAGATCATAAAAGATTCAATTAATTATGTCCTCAATATCATATTATATCCATCACTCATAAGAAGATTGATCCCAAAAAATATTTTGGGATCAATCTTGAGATGGCTGCCAATGGCGACATGATGCCTCAATATCCAATTTCTTTTGGAATGCCTAAATATGCTTTTATCACAAAATACACAATTGGCTTATTTTCTTTATGACATTTTGATTTCGAATTTATCTTTATTTCGACTTTTTGTGAACGAAGTCGATGGAGCCAATTTAAACCAAAATTGACAGAAGATATGTTTTTGGATCATCAGATTAATGAGGACGGGTTCGAATCCAGTGTAGACGGCAGTGTTAAATATAACAAAAGTCAAAGTATTCCAAAGAAACGAACGACTTGGCAAATCACGCTTATTTTTATAATGCTGTGCAGATTGAAATCCACCAATGATGCTGAAGATGTTTTGTTAAATAAGCATGCAATCCCGTATGTAACCATCCAGTAAGTTTGTAATTGCTTACCAACCCATTCAAAGTATTATGAGTATAATGAGTGATTTTCTTCTTCTGTAATCAGTTGTATCAATGCACATCGAATAGCAACAAATCCAACAAAAACCTACATGTTAATGAGCGTAAGAATTCCAATATAGTGTGTATTATATATCACTTTCAAGAAGTGAAACCTATAAAAAGCATTTTATTCCAAGTGTAATAGAACACGCAGAATTTATTCTAACTTAAGGACGCCATATGAGTGAGTATTTTTACTTTCATGTGTTAAGACTCCATGGGTTTCTTTTACCGTTTAGTCTTTTTCAATTCTCTGTATCAACTGTTCTCCAAGAACGGAGACATTTGGTTTACTTGGCATGCAGTTCCAGTATCCAATGCTGATTAATTTATTTTTCAAAATCTCATACTCAAAATTAATTGCCAGCTAGCAGGGATGCCACTGAGAACGTCGCCATTAGCAATAAAATATATAATCTGATAAAGCGTGTCGCCAGTTTTAAAATCTTTCATTTAAAAAATATATTTGAATAACTAAACCAACGTCTGGCACAAGGCCGTAGAAGACCGTTATAATTTTGATACAATCTTTCTTTTCTCGGATATTCGTTATTTGGACTCGAACACCAACTGTTTGAGGCAGAGGAAAATTCACGACAGATGTCTCCATTAAGTAATGCCCTGCTAGTTATTTGTATTGTTGCCCTATTTATTAAGTTAGAAAAATGTGTTGCCATCGATAAGTTTAAGACCAACCCTTTTGATACGGTAGTAAACACATCCTAAATGATAAAGCTGATCTTTTCATGTGAGCCAGCAAATGTAGAAGAGAATCTTTGATTTCATACTGATTAGTTGTTTAACCCAAGTTTTATTAAAAAATTAGTCTTTACTAAAGTCTTCGTCGCAAAATGTGGGAAATGAGTAGATATGCACTAATTTAAATTAAAAATCATGGCAGTGTTTCTAAATAAACACTAACATACAAATCACAAGCACTCATCTTTACAGATACACAATGGTATTTCTTTTTATATATTCACTGATTCACGTATGCACGACATATTTAATCAGCATTAAAGTAGATGGGAAAAGAACTGTTATTTATTAATATACTTCACCACCCATGTTTTACTTCTGAGGCCTCTGTGTGCCATATTTTCATATCAATAGAATATAAACTTAAAGACTCCTGCTTGCCATTGCAACACAATGGAACGTACGCACGTGGGGCGACACATTTGTTGAAACTATGTATACAACATCCCTTCGGAGAGACAACAGGAAGTTGTCGATTCAGAGTCCCAAATCATACCGAGAAAAAATGGCTAGTTTTGTTACAATTCAAATCATTTCCAGCCAGAAATTGCTGCGATCCCCAAAGCCGTAAACAAAGAGAAAAAGAAGCCGAATTTAGATTTCACCAAAAAACAACTCTTCTTACAACTGTTTTTTGACTGTAAACCACAGAAGTGACTGTGCTTAGATTGCTTCTAGTCTCGAGTTCAAACCGAGACCAATACTCAATTTGTAGATAATTGGATTAACTGGGATTTTGCGACGTGACACCACAAGAGCGGATCATATTATTCAACATGTGGCTGCTACGGTCACGCAGTGTTTTTTTTCTTTTTTAAGTGCATCCTTTTTAATATGGCCAACGACAAAGTGTCTGCTGTAAAGCCATTATTCAAAATCCCCGATAAGTAGGGGTCCGACAAGACAAGTGGGGCCCAATTCTTAGAAAAGCCCCCCGCTTCTATGACAAGCGATGTGACGGACCCCGTACAAAGAAACCAGGCTGTCATTGTGTCAGCTGGTCACCTATCCGCAGCTTGTCATGGTCGGAAGGTTCCCCTATCGCCAATCTCGCCCGTCGAAAGGGGACCTCTAATGATTTGGATATCACCTCGGCCCAAACAATAAAAGCAAGAGTAGGCGAACACGTTCGGTCTACCCCTTCTCCGTCGCAAAAGAAGGTTTTGGTCCCCCCACAAGAGACGGAGAATGGCAGGTGATAGGAAAATGCGGAAGGAAGGCAAAACATGCCGAAAAAGTGAAAAGCTGTCGCAGTCCGGGAAAGATAGATTGATTGCATTAAAGAAAAGACTACAAGAAAGAAGAGGAACCAAAAAACAGATACAGAAATGGATAAAACAGAGGAAAGTCAGCCGAAGAGCACACCTTCACATTCTCCAACTTCCAAAAAAAAAAGGAAAACACACTCTGAACACCACTTCCAAACAGTCCCCACCCCGTCGAGCATCACTAGGAGACATATGAGCCCATCAGTGAATAGGACCGATGAGGAGAACCCCCCAAACGAAGACATTTTAAGCCCTGCAAGGATGGAAAAACAATAGCCCTGACGTTCAGAGGATCCTTACTGTTTATGGTATGCGGCATGTAAAGATGTCTCAGGGAGCTGAACACGCCCCTGCCTTACACAGTTCCAGGTCACCCTTGGCGAGTCAGTGCTTGCCTACCTACGCATGCAAAGACTATATTCCGGTGGTCTCTGCGGAAGAAACCTTTATGGTTCAACGGTGAGGAAGACGGTTACGGCAATGCACAGTGGAGTACAGAGAGCAAAATGAAGCACGTAGAACATCTTAGTCATCCATTGCATGCGTCTCCATCTTCAGTTGTCTTGACCTGGTCATGCCACTAGATGTGTAGCTTACTTGCACACGGTGGCTTAGGTCGTTTTCCACTGAATGGAGCAGCGGTCTGAGAGACTGACTAGGACCGCATTGCTCACCTCCCTGGCATGAAGAAAGGGTGGACGCGGACCTGAACGGAGATGTGAAGCTAGAGTTGGCTTTGCAGTAAAGTTAGTACTTGTCAGCAAGTTGGCTGGGCCCCCGAAAGTCACCTAATGCCGTGGGTGGGAAGAAGTTCATCACCATTACTAACAATGGCTAAGCTCCAACCATGACAAACCCGGATGAGATTAAGGACAAGTTTTATGAATACCTGAATGCTGTCATCACTGCTGTTCCCAACGTCAACAAACTCGTCATCTTGGTCGATTGTAATGCGAGAGTTGGCTGCGAGTGATTGGGAATCATGAGGTTGGCAGCTGCAACAGCAACGGTTCTCATCTAGACTTCTGCAGAGCATGGCCTTCTGATTACAAACACTGTCTCCATGCACCAAGCATTGGCATCTCATCGATTATGTCATTGTCAGGACGAGTACGGGTCACGAGAGCTATGTCTGGCACCGAATGCTAGACTGACCACCGCATCATTGTCTCCAAGCACCAAAACGTCTGAATGTTAACAAGTTGAAGATCAGCAACATCAGGCAGTCCTTTGCTGACACCTTGGAAAAACGCTTGGAGTACACACTGTGGATAACCGGGATGTCGAAGCAGCGTGGGTCACATTTCGCGAGACAATGTATAACATAGCCATGGAGTGTCTGGGGTCCTCTATCAGAAAGCACAAGGACTGGTTCGATGAGAACTGCAAGGAGATAAAGCGTCCTCGATGACCTAAACTCTACATCGAAGAAAGCTGCACCAGACGCAGGATTCTTGGTTGAGCGACAAATGAGGGCTTTGCAAATAGGAATGATATGAAGAACTTCTACAATGGCATGGAAGAAGTTTATGGTCCAACCATCTCAGGCTCATCCCCATATCCTCAGTGCAGATGGGTCAATATTGATTACCGATAAAGATAACATTCTCGAAGCGTGCTGAATCGCCATTCTGCTATCAATGAGATGATGGGCACTGTGCCAACCTTGGAGGAGATACGGAAAGAAATTCGTCTGCTATCCAGACTCCATCCCAGTTGAAGTCTACAAAGAAGGCTATGGCAGAGAAACTTCATCAACTGCTCCAGCTCATATGGCAGCATGCGACAGTTATGCAAGACTTCAAGCATGCCTACATCATACACCTCTACAAGCGCACAGAAAATCGCAAGGTCTGCGACAACTATCGTAGAATATCCCTACATCGGCATCACGATCAAGAGAAAAAAGTGATGCACCAGCCGGCTCCGAGAAAACCATACGTCGAACCCAACATCACCATCAACGCGAAACGACTGAATGCGATGGACAGGTTCACCTACCTTGCCAGCACACTTTCCAGAAACGTTGTCATGGATGATGAGATGAATGCCAGACTCGCTAAAGCAAGTTTCGCCTTTGGCAGACACAAAAAGAACGTGTGGACCAGGAGAGGCATCACCCCAGTGACAAAGATCAAGGTGTACCGGGCCATAGTATTGTTGTGAAACGTGTACGGTCTACCAACGTCATTCAAGAAGACTAAACCATTTCCCCACCATCTGAAAGCCTCTTGGCATAAAGTGGCGGAAGAGGATCCTAGACACTGTGGTCCTTACTCGTGCTATTTTACCCAGCATCTACACCATCTTGATGCAGTCACAGCTTCGCTGGGCAAGGCATGTGTTAACTATTGTATGGTGAGCTACAACAAGGCAAGCGCTACCAAGGAGGCCAGAAGAAGCGCAACGCAACGCAGTCAAGCCAGGAAAAACCAGAACTGGCTACCCCCAATTGTCGCAACTATTCCCTGCCCGCACTGCCAGAGAACGTCCCAGGTGTGGATTGGCCTGGCCAGTCATCTGACCCCGATCCCATGACTAAATGATCTTTGTGGTTTCGATGGACGAATAACACAACACTGTTGTGAGAATTGGTCCAGGTGCGTGGCAGATATGTTGGAGAAGGCGAACAAAGTCTCCAGTGGCTGACTTTTCTCACCCAAATCTAAAAAAACATCGGCAGGGAGGGATCAGGTTTACATGCGATCCATCCCTCTATATGGCAGCGAAGCTAACCTTCCCGAGAGACATCGAAGGCCTGTCCCAAGACGGTACAATTAAAACCGCAATGAGACAAGAATGTTTGGGACACCTCCCAATATACAACGCCAAATTTGAATGGCCAAATATCCGAGTCTAAAACTCGTTCATGATCTTCAGCGCCTCGGCGTGGATATATGTTGTGTACAAGGAACGCATCTAATTGCTAGTGACTATAAACATGTCCTATCGCTTTTTTTCAGCATATTTCGATATGCTCGAGAGGCGTTTCTTGGCTGCTAAGATGTTTTTTGTTCTTGTTTACGCGGATCCAGTAGGCAGATTGAGCGTGCTAGATGTTACCAAGTTTTCATAGTGTAGTTTAATCGGACCATAGGATTGTCCAGGTCCGGATGCATTTAGTTTAGTTTAGTTAGGCTGTGTGGATACTGGAATGAAAGCGATTTTCATGATCAGCTAATACTAATGCTAAAGCGGGAATTTACAGGGCTGTGAATGGTAATAGATTATGGCGACGGTCAAGAGTAAGATTAGGTCGTTTTCTGTAGGATTAGCAAAAGAATCAATCTAGATTGATTAGCGGATCAAACGACACTAAAAGTTAGTGTAGATCGGGCTGTCAAAACGGAGGTTAAGCAGCCATAGCTAAGGCAGAGCTCCTTGATTATCGACAAGCTCTAGATTAAATAGAATGATATCCGAAGTGACGAATATAGGCGCTGAAATGCGTGCAGAATAACTTCGGAACGACGTGACGAATAGACCACAAATTGACCACAAACGAAAGCATATGAGGGATTTTAGGATTACTTCCAGAAGCTCTCACCAAGGAAGCAAATTTGTCCAAAACTGTGTC
>VCCN01001479.1:51280-62486 GCA_006491835.1 Architeuthis dux | reverse complement strand
AATACAGCTTCCATCTCATCATGAAAACTAGACGCGATACAAAAGATCGGATTACATTTTCGAAATCAGCATCCAAAACTACATGCCTGATGAAAATTTGTTGTTGACCAATGATCAGTCAACCAACGATACTCATGCAATGTTCATTTGCTCCTGCTCAAATATTCCGTGTATTATGTATATTATTTTGACACTTCTTTTGGGCTTTCCTTAAATTCATATAATTTTTTCCTTTTCCTTTTTTAACAGGCACTTTCCTATTTAATAGTAATTTATACCAACATAAGGAATTGAATGCCAAGCTAGTTTAACCACTACTGCCTGAATAGATAGAAATACGTAACTAAATATAGTCCCTTTTTCTCGTGACGTCAGTTCCGGGAACGGCTTTCTATAAGAAGCCATGACAACACCAATCTTTGTGCATTCCTTAGATCTTTCGAGAATATAGCCCTGGTTTCTTAGGCCAGTAACTCTTCTTTTTATCCTCTCCTTTTTGCCTATTCTTCTTTCTTTCAACGCATAACCATATTTACTCACTTAATTACTCCCTCGCTTAGATGTGCCTTTTCTATACTGTGCATTCCTTAGATCTTTCGAGAATATAGCCCTGGTTTCTTAAGCCAGTAACTCTTCTTTTTATCCTCTCCTTTTTGCCTATTCTTCTTTCTTTCAACGCATAACCATATTTACTCACTTAATTACTCCCTAGCTTAGATGTGCTTTTTCTATATTGTGATTTCCAGTACGCGTAGTCGTGTCATTTTCTTTTCTAAACGCGAGACCTTTCATAATCTACTTTAATTGTTACTACGTGCTTTCAGCAAAAGTCATATTTTGTCGGTATACGAGTTTTGCTTGGAGAGCCAAAATCGTAGTTTTAAAACATGAAACTTCTGGCATATATATTAGCGTACACGCTTTCACTGTTTTGTACTTCTCTTTCTATTGAATCTACGATTACCGGTAATTCATTTTGGTATGTCAGAAAAACCATAACTACCGTTATTATCAATTCAGTACTTCTCTCCGTCTAAAAGAAACAACCATGGCTGATACACGCTAGATCACATCTATTGTTTCTAATTCAGTTTGAGGCCCTACGATTCTTTTTGATAGAAACTCTCTTAACTTTTAGATCTATCGTTATGTTTTCATGCCTTTATTCCTCTCAATGTTCTTTACATGTATATACTATTATATGCCTTTCTGTTTATAAAATATGTTTTCATGTTGTTTATTTTATTCTCGTTTATTCTGCATTCGATCATATTCCTTTTTATTTGATATTCATTAGACACGTGTCCTCGTGTCTTACGTTGTTAAAAATGGCCGCTCAAATCACCGCATTTGGGAGGGCTAATCGAAATAATCAAAATGACAAATTGTGCCTTTCTACTCCAAATCTCTCCGTGACGTCACAACCCTTCCGGCCAATAGGAGGCCTTCCTTCACACCACGTGACATCCACGTGAAAAACAAAGGGTTGCCTATCGGCATTTCTGTCCTTCCTCACGCACGGGACTACTAGACTTTAACACTAGCAGTAGCTACTTTATAATAATTATTACTATTGCTACTTTTAATACTTGTAAGATCATCATATTTGTGATACCTCCATAGTCTGATAATTCTATACACAAACCATAAAACGCCATGAGAGTCACAACCCTTGTCAATGCACTGAAGGATAGATAGATAGGTAGATAACTTAGCATGGAACCAGTTTTATTGTAATCCTATTATAATTTAATATTATAGCTTGTGAAACCATCGAGCTTTGCTCTATTGAGTATTCTTGTAGACAGATGGCGTTACTTGAGTTGTATATAAGTATGTGTTTATAACTTCTGGAAGTTTACATAAATCCACAATCATTATTTCGGCGCGAGATTAACACTTCTCAAAATTTGCGATATTCTAAATAATGTAAAGAATATATGTATATGTGTGTGTGTGTGTGTGTGTGTGTGAAGTGAGAGAAAGGGGTATCTACTGGGAAAATCAAATTTAGCTCAAGGTTATAGGAGCATCCATCGCAAAACTTCACTCTATGTTAGATTCTTTGTAGATAGATATGGAGAAAGAGAGTAAACCTAACTTTTCGATATTAATTTCTTTATAAACATAAGCTTCATACGAATTCCGAATTACTTATATTCTACGAATATATAATAGATATTCGCTTATATGACAGAACATGATCGAAAGAAATACTTAAATATACAACTTTATGTCAAAATGATTCAGCCATTATGGTATTCTACACACAAAACAAACAAAATTTAAAGAAATCACTGATCTTTGTTGATAAGGACACATTAGATTTGACACAGTTGGGGGATATTTGTTATTGCTGACAGTCTAAATCAGTGGTTCTCAACGTGGGCGAAAGCGCTCCCCTGGTTGGGGGGGGCAAGAGGGGGGGGGTGTTGAGGTGACTAAGGACCTTAGGGAACCGTTTGAGCTTCAGTGGAGATTCCATAAATATCTATGATTCTGATTTACAAATGACTGTTGTTTAGTAGTATATGCTTACAAACCAAAAGGAAATAGCATTAGGCAGTTATAAAATGCTTACTTCACCAACCAATTCTTCTATACAAGTAAGTAACTCGCAAGTGGTGAACTATTGAGATTAATATCCTGTCTTGTAGTGTTACTGTTATTCTATGGATACATGGAAATAACCCTTTAAAATGATCTCCCTAGTTGTTTTTTTTCAAACTAGTGTACTGTAACGGAAATAAAGTATGCTCAGGCACAGTTATTATTAAGACTACCATGTGCGATTATTAAAAAGTAACATCTTTTCTTAGTGTCGTGTTTGTGTGGATAAGAACTTGAAAAGGTGTGCTACTGAAGAAGCTGACGCTACTGTCAACGTCTTCAGTAGCACGCCTTTTCAAGTTCTTATCCATATCTGGAAGTAAAAACTATAATGTCGACTACTTGCTATACGTTTTCATTCCATACCAACAAATCAGCAAAAGCCGCTGTGTCTCATTTGCAAAGAAGTATTTTACAATGATGCATGGAGAAACATCTTCATAAGAAACATCCAGCTAAAGCTGGTAGTAACAGTGCAGTATTTCGCAAACTGAAGGAAACATTAAAAAAATGTACTACTCATGCATTTTCACTCTTCACAAAGAAAAACTCTGATTCTGATATAGATAGAGGTATCAATGCTTCTTACAATATTTCTAGTATGATTGCAAAAAGCGGAAAATCTTATACAGTCGCTGAAACGCTCACATTGTATTGATGAAATGAGAAATGACATCGAAAGTCAGTTATGTATAGAGTTGCGCAAAAATGATTTTGGAATATAACTGGATGAACTGTACGAGGCGTTGTTAACGGCTTACGTGCGATTTATCAAAGAGGGGAAAATACATGAAGAAATGCTGTATCAGTGAAGACCAACACGAACGGAGAATCACTCTATGAAGAGCTCAAGACGTATCTTATAACCAATAATATCCCAATAACGAACATTAGTGCTTGTGCAACAGATGTGACACTATTAATGACAGGTCGCCATGCATTCATTATTTGCATTCATGAGAAAGGAAATTCCTAGTCTTTTTGTAATCCATTGTGTTATTCATCGCCAGCATCTCGTTGCTAAAAAGCTTAGTCTGCGCCTGCATTCAACTCTTTGTGTTACAATTTCGGTAGTTAACAAGATTAAAGCACATTCATTAAATAGCAGATTATTCCACCAACTGTGTCAAGATAACGAAGAGGAATTTGATCGCCTTCTGTACACTGAAGTGCGCTGGCCCTCCAAAGGTTCATGCCTAAAGCGCTTTTTTAATTTATTCTATTCGGTAATCGAATTTTGCAATCTGTTGATAACGACTTATGCCAGAAAATCGTTCATCTGCATGGAGATGTGGCGTAACTAGCTGACATTTATGATAAATGAATATGTTAAACTTTCAGCTTCAAGGTGACTATATCAATTTGTTAAAGGCCAAATCTGCTCTATCCATTTATCTGTCTTTCTTTATAATGACAAGCTACCACACACACGTCTCTAATGAATGTGTTGAGTACATCTCATATTTAAAGTATAGGGGCCGTTGACATGTAGCTAGGTGTCATAGGTGTCTTTGATTTGCAAGCTGCAACATCATTTGTAGGTTTAGATAAGTGATAAAAGTGTAGGACAGCTAGTTGAGAGGTTTAAAGTGTTTACTCTGAAACGGCGTTAATCGTTAGTGGTTGACATTTGGCGGATTTTAAGATTATTGAACAAGATTTAAATTATAGAAGGGCTTCTCTGGTCCGTAACAATGGATTCGTTTAAGTTCAAGAAAGAGAGTGACCTTAAACTTGATTATAAACCCGCAGTGTATAAGCCATACAATCAGGTTGACATTTGCTGGCGTTGGTTCTCTCAATGTGTAAAACGAACATTTGTATTATCTTATTTTCTCAGTCTTTTCTCTCTATAACTACCGAATAACTTTACTCACTAATACATACACACAATCCTACATAGATAGATTTTATGACAATATATATATATATATATATATATATATATATATATGTGTGTGTGTGTGTCTGTGTGTGTTTCATTAGGCAGGAATATATGGTAATCCACTGTGTCTAATAATTACTATGTGCAACTCATCTACTTGTATGATTTTTTGTTTCTCTGTTCGTAACAATGGAATCTTCTAGTTTAAGGTAACAATTTTGCTGATAAAAATATTTCGTACCCACCATTTGAAAAAATGGACTCTTCCAAATTCAAATATATCCGAGTATTAACTATATTCTCTCATACTAAAACGTTTGCTTTCACTGTATATCGATTAAATCTGTCATTTTTTCTAAAAGGTATAATTGACGTCACTTCTGTAACAATATTTTGGGGGATGATCCCATTATGGTTATATTGCTGAGTCTGCAGTTTTCTTTCATTATTTTCCTTCTTTACTTTCTTCACTAACTGTTGCTGGCAAATGCTTCATATACCAAACAAGGATAGACATTTAAATAAATTGTAATTACCAAACAAACTACTCCTTTTAAAAAACGGGGCACATATATTTTAGCTACATATATTCGTTTAAAATGTATGGAGGACCGGAACGCAATAACCTAGTTTGTTGTATTTTTAATCGAAAAAATACGAAAAAGTAATCTTTTACGACTAACTTTATGCTATTCACTTGCAGTTGAAACAAAATTAAAACTTCAAAGAAGATATTTATATTATTGCAATACATTTCAGAATTTTAGTAGAAAGTGCGTAAAAGTACCTATTTTACAATAAGCTCATACATCTATAACGTATTCAAAATATTAAAAACCGTGTGTTATTTAATTATTTTACATTTTAAACGTAAAATGAGAACAAAACGAAGCAATATGAAAAATGTATGAAGAAACTACAACAGTCTCTTTCGTCTAGGCTTTATTTTTGCAAAGTTACCTATTACTCAATTATAATCCATCTCAATAGCGAACTTGATAGGGTCAGAAACACATGTCCTCGGTGATCATGAATTTAGGTACATTGTTGATAGTCAGTTTGACTTTGGATGATGTGAGGGTATACGTGTATGTTAAAAATCCTAATTTGTTCACATTATCTGCATTGTCAAAATGCTTTGGTCTAAAGCACTAAATTTGGAAGCCACATTTTTAAAATGCTCAAATCTTTTACCTGTGCTATTTATGATATAATCTAAGGACACTAGGAAGGATTCAAGTATGAATTTCGGACAAAATTAGTTAATTTAATGATTATTTATAATATTATCTGGATTTTCGAAAGCTATTAGTTACTTTTTACTGAAAATACAGAGAAAATGCAATTCTTTACTGGAGATGTATGCTTGCCTGTCAACACAGTTCAAAGTGTAGCGGTCACTTTTCACTAAGTACCAAAATAGGATTTAAAATAGCAAACCGGTCTTGTCACTTCGACAAAGGCCAGCTCTGACCCCTATGAAGTACGCAACTAAACCTAGCTCCCTTTTTGCGTGACGTCAACACGCCTATAAAAACCCTTGTCTGTCGATTCTCCTGGCCTTTCGTAGCCTGTTTTCACTACAGCGCTACCTTAGCCCGTGTCTATTTCTCTGGCACGTAAAAAACATATCTCTTTTCCATTACTTCAAATGCCGTCTCTTACTTAAAATCATTGGTCATCCTTTCTCCATTCCTTTTCGCCCAAATTAGGAATGAATGCCTCATACATAGGCTCTTCCGAGAATGCATAACGACCATCGAGAATTAGTTTCTGGTTTAGCGGAGCAAACCTTAAAAGTCTTCCTGACAAAAAAAAAAACAACATTTCCTTCATGCCTGGCATTTCTCTACTTTCTGTCAGAAGCCTTCCTTTTCACCTAACACCGATTTCTTTTGTCGAGAGCAGCCACATTATTAAAGAGCACTAATAGCCTACATAAGTTAGTTCGTATAACTAACACTGCCGTCTCACAAAATACATTTCGGAACGCAAAAAATGGCTAGAGGCAAAAGTCCCTCTTTCTTTCCTTTTTTTTTCGCCATCATCTCCCCCAAAACTACCCGTATATTTCCTTTTTCCAGTACCCCTTTTTCCGTACATATTTTTTATTAAACATGGCCTGTTTCAACTTTAAATCCAACGCCTTTGTGTTTTCATTCTTTTCCTTTGTTTGAATTGAGCGCCAAAAACCATATGGCCGATTTTCCGTCCTTCCTCTTTTGACCCCGTGACCTTTCCTGCTGCTACTACCGGCCGCCATGACGGTCTTTTTTGCCATCACTTTTTCACCGCTAATTTCAACTGTAGAAACTATTCACATTCTTCTACAACTCAAGTAACATCTCCCCTGCTTCACCATTCATTACATATCCACTTCAACACAACAAAATCACAACCTTGTAGAAACCACCTCGCACTCTACAAAAGGACAAGTAATTAAATCTGGGCGTGTTTTCGCCTTATAATTATCTAATGCAAATTATTACGTTACACAGTGTAAACAACCTTTCACACTCAAATGTCTCTGGGTTCATATTATTGAAACACATATTTTTTAAACCAGGGTCCTTTACAATATTTCTCCTTACTTAATGACGCACAGATTATTACGAAAGAATTGCCTATCGTTTAGTTATGGAGAGTAGATCTGTTGCCGGCGCCCGGAAGATTAGTAGAGGGAATTGATGAGATTGATGATGATGAGAATTCGGATTTCTTGTGGTTCGAATGCATTAGATTTCTCCATAATACTGGTTTTTAAAAGGTGGGTTGAAATTGTCTCCATTTGGATACGATCAATGGCAAGAAAAGGTATTAGCAACAAGAGACAAACGAAAAAGACAATCTTGAAAGAGACGAACATTTCATTCATTTCCGAGTGGAAATTTGGTTAAAGTTTATGTATGCGTGAGTTCATATGTAAAAGTCCATTGTCTGTGTGTATGTGTGTAAATATGTGTGTTCATATGTAAAAGTCCATTGTCTGTGTGTATGTGTGTAAATATGTAAGAGTCCTTTGTTCGGGTATATTTGTTTCGTGTATGAAATAGTTCAGTAATATTAAAAAATGTGTATGTAAAAGGGAATTTGCTTACTTTGTTCTGGATTGTTTTTACACTCCGCCCGCCCGGGGTACGCATGAGATACCGCGTGGACGGGAGGAAATCAGGAGAGCTGTATAACACGTCTTTACATTTCGGCAACTGGTAAAAGAAGAGGCTGATTCAAATCTCGCGCCTGTCATGTGATTAATTGCTGGTCCCTGATTGGCCTACTATGCGAGGACGCGAGGGTTATGAGACCGTATGTGGAATCAGGGAACTAACTACTCCTAACCACTTCGACTCGCCACATAGTATCCGAAACATAACGATACCCCAAATGTTGCCCATTTCGCATTATGGAAGCACATACAGAATATTTACTTTGAGTGTACGTAATTTGTGTTGATCTTTAGTTAAATTTTGGTGTTTAAGCATTTATACTCCTTGAATACGTTTGTAGCCTATGGCGGGAGGGGACTTGATGGTTCGATACCAGAAAAATATTTGACATATATAAGATATTTTTAAAGCATAATGATTTCATAATGCCTAAGTCAAGACAAGATCGATATGTATATATATTTTTATCGATGTTCAAAATACATACTTTCTTCGAAATTATCAGTTGTAATAAAATAAAATACAGAAGAATTTTCACAATTTAATAAAATAAAGTCTATTTTATAAATCATTTCCGGAGATTAAGTCTCCGGAAATGATTTATAGAATAGACTTTATTTTATTAAATTATGAATATTCTTCTGTATTTTCTATTTTTATGATAATTCGTCTGTATGAACATCTGATATTTGCTTCTTAAAGGCACAATAACAGTTCCTTTTAATTTTCACGTACTCAGTACACTCGAAGTAAATGTCCTGTATGTTCTTCCATAATGCGAAATGGATAATATTTGGGGTATCGTTGTGTTTAGGATACTAAACTCAACGATACCCAATTAACCTATTACACCCTCATAATAAAACGAACTTTGGATATCGTTCCCTCTAAGCTGTGCGCCCACACACGTTTTGCAACAAGCGCACAAACGAAAATAATGTGCTTGTATGTCATTTTTATGTTATGAACTGATCTATGGTTTAATCGTGCAAAAATTGCTACAAAAGTTTTCTCAATGTTTTTTTGTAATGTCAGGTAAAAGTCTACCAAAGTCTGACCACTGGAAAGGTGTAATCGTCAAGATTGCGTCCAAGATGGCTGCCAAATCTTTCAATTTCACTACTCCTTTATTATTCATCCTAGACAGGTTTTTCTAACGGTTTTCTGGAGTATCAGGTGTGCTCAATGGCATACTAAAAGTATATCAAAGTCTGCCAACTGTGAAATTTCCAAGATGGCGTCCAAGGTGGGGGACAAATCCTTGAAATGCCTATTTAGTCGAGTGCATTTATGGTTTGACCCTCCCCCCAAATTGCAACAAAAGATTTCCCAACGGTGTTTTGTAGTATCAGGTGTACTAAAAGTATACCAAAGTGCGCCCACTGGAACGGTGTATTTTCAAGATGGCCGCCAAATCCTTAAAATGCCCATTTAATCGAGTGCATTTTTTTTTTAATTTCACCTTTTCAGGGGTCAGACCTTGGTAAACTTTTAGTATGTTATTGAGCACGCCTGCTACTACAAAAAACCGCTGAGAAGACCTTTGTAGCTATTTATGGGGAGTCAAATTATAAATGCACTCGACTAACTGGGCATTTTCTCTCTCGTAAAAGCTTCACGTTTTCGGTGGTAACCTTTCATACACAAGAGATACAAATAGACACTGTTGGAAAGCTGGGAAAATCTCTTTCTAACGATACATATATGTGCATACCTCCATCGAGAATTAATTCCACGATCCATAGACTTTTGACTGCGTACTTGAAGTTATCTCGTTAAATGCCGAATACTTAGCTTCACATCTTCGGCCCAAGTTTACACTATTCGAGAGCTGAGGGAATCCTCTTTCTAATGATGTATATATGTATATACCTCCATCAAAAATTAATTTCACAATTCATAGAATCTTTCTCGTAAAATGCAGAATATCAAGCTTCACATTTTCATCTATATCTATCTATCTATCTATCTATCTATCTATCTATCTATATAAAACCTTAATCCTGGAAAAATAAAATTTAAAATTTAAAATATTTTAAAACAGACCCAGAATCTTAGAATAGAACCCCTAAATTAATAAAAAAACTATATATATATGCAATGAATTAAATCCACAATTTTGCCGATAAAGTATACGTGAAATTTCCTTGTAAAATTCTGAAATACCTATAAATTAATTATTTTATGGGCTAAATGACTGTATATAAGAGTTTGATAAAAAAAAAACTTCCATCAAAGGCTCTAAATTTCAATGATAATAAATTTTTAGATTCGTTCGAATCCAAGCAATACTCTCTAATAAGGTTAATACTACACGTGATTAAATGCAGACTTTTGACATTGCATTAACAGCAAATGTGACACCCATGTCACATGGATTATTACTAATTCAGTTGATTGAATAGGGCGACTCGGATGATATTGATTAATTAATCTCAGTATTAGGAATTTGCGTGCTTATAGGCGTGGGCAAATCTTAATAATAAAACAATTATATTCTCCGCCAATTTAAGATATAATTCCACAATCTTTTGAGGACATCAAGTAGAAATCAAGCCAAGTATGACAAATGGCCGGATTGAATGCACAATGGTTTTTGAGACTTTCACGTTAACTACGCTGTAATTTTTTCTTAAACAAATTCTAGAGAGCTCGACAGAATTGATAGGTTTTGGATACAATCCAACTGCTCTTCATGACTAACTCCAGAATTTGTCATGAAAAAGCTCAACCGAACCGAAATATATATGATAATTATAAAGACATTTATTAATTGGGAACCCATATCAGCCCAGCATTAGCGATTGCTAAACGGGCGGCCTAGACCATATAAATAAATATCGCTAACACCGATGCCGAGCTGATATGGGTTCTTTATAATTATCATATAGTGTCGGATATAGAATTATCCATTCCTTGATATCATATATATATATATCTCAGAAAAAAGATAAAAAGTAAGGAAAAGCCACACTGGTTGGAAGTTTTTAGGTATTTAATAATATCCGATATTATACAGAATAAGATGTTAGGTTGATCCATGTTGATCTTTTTCTATAGTTATCGCTATCATTGCTCTCTATGTTATTCTGAGTTGGTTTTCAGCTCGTTTTGTTAATCTCCATGTTTCGCATCCGTAAATCATGGCTGGTATTATGCAACCGTTGTATACTTTAAGCTTTAAGCACATTGGCAAGGTGTTCTTCAGAATGTCTCTATTTATACCAAATGCTTTCCAACATATCGTTATACGTCGTTTTATTTCGCAGTCATGGTCTTTCTCTAGCTTTATTACCTGCCTTAGATAGATGTATTCATCGACCTAGAGTGGAGGACTAGAGTGAAAGATATATTCATCGACCTAGAGGGAAGACTAGAGTGAAAGATATTATACAAATAATCAAGCAGGAAAAAATGGAGATGGGCTGGTCACCTAGCAAGAAGAAATGATAATAGATGGGGGAAAAGACTAACCGACTGGTACCCTTGGAACAGTAAACGCAAAGACCAGACACAAGATGGAGGGACGAGACAGAAAAGTTTG
>VCCN01001473.1:2079647-2092564 GCA_006491835.1 Architeuthis dux | reverse complement strand
TAAGTTCTAAGACTCTACCCAGAAGCCAATAAGGCCCAGTTTTAGCTGGATTCCTAACAAGAACTACATCATCCACCTTGATCCTATTAGAGAAGTTAATCTCATGTAGATCCTTACACTGTTCTCTCAGACTAAGCAAATAATCTTGATACCAAAATTCTCTAAATTTTGCTAACATGT
Source organism: Architeuthis dux (assembly GCA_006491835.1). Classification (NCBI taxonomy): domain Eukaryota; kingdom Metazoa; phylum Mollusca; class Cephalopoda; order Oegopsida; family Architeuthidae; genus Architeuthis; species Architeuthis dux. The sequence continues at coordinate 2,092,384 of VCCN01001473.1, read as the reverse complement.
TGTCGCGAGACTCAATAGATTTCACAACATCCGCTTTAGAAGGCGGATCGGATTCCCATATATTTTGGTCATCCATTTTCAACAAGAGTCCTGCATTAGCATTAGGACAAAGAAAGCAATTAGGTGTTAAGATCTCAAGACTAGAATCCGTCGAACACCTATAAGTGAGAGGCCTGGAATTTATGACCTTCTATGCATCTGAGATCATTGTGAGGAGATCAAAATATTTGATTCTGGAACGACCAATCATCTTGTACAAACAGGATTTAATAACCCGAATCAATCGTTCCCATGTACTCCCGACCCATGCAGAGTATAGAGGTATCTTTATGTGTTTAATATTAAAAATATTAAATTTTTCATCAAATTCACTGGAAGCCAAAACTTCATCTATAAGGTTGCATCCTGCTATAAAGGATCTGGCATTATCACTATAAATATATGAAGGAATACCATATATATTGGTAAACCTAAGTAAAGCCAGAATAAAAGAGTGAGTGCTCATGTCTTGGACAAGTTCTATATGTACTGCTCTGATGTTGAGACAAGTAAATATGAGCATGTACATCTTACCAACACCTTGGTCGTTTTTTACCCAGACATGTCCGGTATAATCAACACCCGTATGTTGGAAAGGTTTCACAAGGTTGACTCTATGTTTGGGTAAATTAGTAACCTTGGGATATCTGAATGCAAGAGAATTATATCTTTTACACAAGAAGCATCCAGATATAACCTTTGTTACGGCTTGTCTGGCTCTAGGTATCCAGAAACCAGACATCCTTAATTTGTTCAAAATGGTTGCGATGCCTAGATGTTTACATCTAACATGACAATCATTAATAATCAATCTAGTCAAAGGATGGTCTTTTGTTAGTAGAATAGGATGAATTATTTCATACTCATAGGTGGTAGTTCTTCCAATTCTACCACCAGAACGTATAATGCCCGCTCCGTCCAAATACAAATTCAAATCCCTAACCAAATCCCGTTCTGAGGATTTAGGAGATAACTAATTTCCTTTTCAAAGGACTGTTGCTGTATTACTTCAAACAAGTGCAACTTAGCACAATGCACATGATCCAAATCCAGGTGTTTCAGTTTATTTCTGAACTTAAATACAAGCGAGGTTGCGTTGATCAACTTTGTTAACTTGGAAAACTTTTCACATGCAATAATAGGTAGTTTTCTGATGTCAGTAACAAAATTGTGTAACACTGTAGATCGAACAATATGTTTACTTTTTGTACTTAAGCAATTAAGTTCACTAAAAGGCCATTCAACAGGATTTTTACAAAGCCATTCAGGTCCAATAGTCCAAATATTGTTGGAATTTTTGCAACGTTAACCCACTTGTGAGCATATCAGCTGGATTTTGATCAGTGGGAATGTATTTAAATAGTATCGGTATTGAGTATTTCTCGTCCAATTCCTTAATCATTCAACGAATATCTTTTAGTGTATTTTTTAAAAACTGCTCTTTTGTTTTAATGTCATCGGACAACAGCCATGATAACACGACTTGAGCGTCTACTGCTATGACGATGTTACTAATTTGAAAGTGAGTGTATGTGTGCAATAGAGTGTATACACACTTGAAAGCCAAACATACCCCTAGTAATTCCAGGGTAGGTATGCTTTTAGGCTTCATTGGGGCCACTTTGGCTTTTGCAAATATCAAGGAAGAAACGCTGTTCTGTACACTATAAGCAGCAAAACCATAATCCTTCTTAGAGGCATCACTAAAGATATACAGCTCCGAAGGACTGTCCTTGTCGATGGCATATCACGGGAACCGCAACGTATCAAGTCCATCTAGGTCCTTAGACAAAGCGGACCAAACGCACCGCGATTCCTCCGACATAACATCGTCCCAATCCAACTTTTGAGACCACAGATCCCTCAAGAGCATTTTACCCCTAACAGTGACAGGGGAAGACAAAGACAAAGGGTCAATTATCCTTGAACTCTGGGATAGAACTCCCCTCTTTGAGTGCAAATCAGGATTAATAGAGGGTTCGGAGATTTGGAATGTGTCATCCAGAGTCGAGTACCTATATCCCAAAACCTTCTCCAGGGCACAGTTATGCTCAACAGAATTTCCATTATCAATCATTAGCTGTTTGAGCTCTTGACAATTCGTATTCCAAGACCTAAGATCGAAATTGCCCTTTATCATGCGATCATTAGCCTCCGAATACAACCTTGACAATTCCTCTACAGAATTACCTGTTTTAATCAGGTTTTCAACATAGAAGTTTTTCTTCAACATGTCGGTCAAACATCATTTAGAAATTTATCTGCATGGTGTTTGATCAAAAGATTCAGGATGAAAGGAGAAGCATTAACACCAAATATAATAGTTTTATATCGGTAACAAGTAAACTTATCCCCTTCTTCATAAAGAAGCAACATTTATTGCGATCTTCTGGGGAACTAAGCTTTATCATGAGAAAGGCTTTGCGTATATCCGCTAGCATGACATATTTGTTGGATCTAAATAATAATAATAATTCCAGCATATCACCCATTAGATTGATGCCTGGATATGCCGCTTTGTTAAGGGAGTATGTTCCCTTCGTCTTTAAAGAGCAATTAAAGACGGGTCCAATTTTGTTGCATTTTTATACTTACTCTTGTCTGGCTGACTACAACGGTAAGAGTCCATTTTTTTCAAGTCAATGAAAACCCATCATTGATGCGAACCATTTTGAGACTGCATATTGGTGCAGAGCAAGATTACTATAAACCTGTACCTTACGATGCAAATATTTTAAAAGATCCTGTCCGGATGAATGGCCCGGAATACACCTATTATTTTATCTAATACATATAAATTACACTTACCGGCATATAGGAAATATAATTAAACCCTTTAAAGCATAAATAGATTAGCTGGAATCAAGTGAATTGTTGTTAACAAACCTACCTGTGGATAACACCAGATTTACATACATCACCTTTCAATTAAATCAAAAGCTCTGTCCTCTCATCTTATATGGTGTTATGGAATTAAGGATGTCTAATTAAAATTCTACTTGCTAATAAACAATTCGAATCGAATCTTAAGTTCAAATATCTCTTCTTGTACTAGCTTTAATTGTGTATCAAACCACTAAGGATGACACAGTAAGTCTTCCCTTCCCAACAGATTTCATTTGTCGTAAATCTGATTATATGTCAATTGGACATCGATCTATCTATAGACTTTTGTGAAATAATACGAAACCTTTCTTCCGATTTAAAACCAATACGCAATAAATGCTTTATCGGTTTCTCCTTGATGGGAATGTATTAGAAATATTATTATGTCTCCCATTCCTCAAATTTCCACCCTGCCCCAAAATAAATTGAAGGGGTTAAAATTAGGCACGTTGCCATTGGTTGAAGTTCAACCAATGAGAAGCGCCTAAAAAAGCGGACCGCGGATTTCAAAATGCCTTTCCCAGTCTCTTCGTATTCGACAGCCTTTCAGACAAGACCTTGGGGTCTGAACTGCTAACTTTCATTTCTGATTTTACATCTACTCCAAATTACACAGAAAAATGTCAGGACGTGGCAAAGGAGGAAAGTTAAGGGAAAGAGGAGGACCCGTTCATCCCGTGCCGGACTTCAATTCCCCATCGGTCGTATCCACCGTCTTCTGCGCAAAGGCAACTATGCCAAGAGGGTCGGTGCCGGCGCCCCCGTCTACATGGCCGCCGTCATGGAATATCTGGCCGCTGAGATTCTCGAATTGGCAGGAAATGCTGCCAGAGACAACAAGAAATCCAGAATCATCCCCCGTCACTTGCAACTGGCCATCCGTAATGACGAACTATTGAACATTGTTAGCCGGAGTTAGCCACGACACCACCTTCTTCGCAACCAAACCCAACCCTACCTTCCCCCTATATCTTCTATATCTCTCTTTTCTCCTCTTATGTATTAAAGATTGGATTATCTCGAACCACTTTGAGTCAGTGATCCCGCTTCGCTTTAAACATTCCCCTTGCGAAGAGAGCTGGTCCTCTCTTCCAAACTGTACAGTACCTTTGCAGAACGCAAAAGTACTAATATCTTTTTATTTTTTATACAACACTCACGGTTGAGAATTATCTCTATTATTCAGACTGTGACAAATGCATGAGTCGTCGTTTATATTAACAAATATTTACATTGAACGGCTAGTCATTGTCTGCTCCGGTGGCACACTCGGTTAGCGCGCCGTACTTATAGACAGTACCTTCCCTGTGTCTTGCTACACAGTGAGAGGAATGCGGAGCTTGTGAGTTCGAGCCTCACCCGGAACAATGGACATTTGTGTACTCGCTTCGGCAGTACACGATACAGAGATTAACATGACCACAGCAGGGCCGGATTAAGTTCCCTGTCTGTAATTCAAAGATGGGCCCTACCATCAAGATGATTACTAGTGTAAGTAAACAAGAATTCTTTTCTGTTAACTAATTGTGTACCCCGTCCCCTAAATATTGGGGGCCCCTGGCCTCAGCTCACTCAGCATGATCTCCTTGTGGCAGGGTAAGAATACATAAGAATAAGAATTGAATATGCTACGGTGGATCAATAAGTCCGTGGCCTAACACGTGGTTACTATCTTAACTTTGATCTGATATTTTCACTGTATAATGTTCGATAAATATTCGCCACTGAATCAAGTGGATTGACAATGAAGGAGATTATGTTGAAACATATTAATTTGTTGTGTACAATAAATCCTTTTTTTCAGCATTAGACTACGGGCTCATTGGTGTACCTACGGAGAACGGATACACTTAATGAATTAGAAGTGTTATAGGTTTTCATTGATCAAATATTGCAAAGCGTTCGAGAATCTGCAAAAGGTTTAATCAATAAATATTTAAATTGAATGAAAATCATTTTAGGGTACAAAAACATGACATTAACAAATCTAGAAAGCACTCAGATAGCGCATACCTCTCTGCAATCGCCAATACCACTAAAAATTGAATGAAAACCAACTCATATATAGCTACGATGCAGGCGAGGTAACTAAATAAATCCTAAATTCCCTTACTTTTGGGGGGAGGGGAACGGCATTTCCTAATTATCCACCTGTAGAGGCTTGCTTCTCTCAGTGGATTACCAAGCCCGCTAGAGCAGGTAGCCCTGCATTCTCTCAATTCTTTTTTAGCACTCCACTACCACTGGTAAGCAGTTAATTGTGTCATTAAGCCATCTTCAGTGTAGTTGGGCTGGGATCAAACTAATCAGAAAAATGGTAGTTAAATTTGGTATGTCCGATATCAGAATAAAGATTTTTAAAAAACAACAATATTGATGTTCTCGGATGTGACCGTCTAAAGTGAGTTGTCTATATAAACGCCTTTCTCCAAGATCTTTCTCCACTGTAGTTTCCTTCGGTGTGTGTTGTATTCCATCATCTTTAACCATGGTGTAGTTCCTTTTTGTTTTGTTTCTACCTAGGTGCATGAACTTGCATTTGTCGGGATGAAATTTTATCTGCATAGATTTGGCCCACCGTTGCAATGTGCTAAGGTCCTCCACAAGTAGGTCACCAGATTCATCAGACGTTAACGGGGAGTGTATATTTGCGTCATCAGCGAACATACTTATGAAGGTTCGGATATCCCATGGCATATCATTCACGAACATTGCGAACAGTATTGGCCCCAGGATGGATCCCTGAGGAATACCACTGAAGACTAGGGACCAGGATGACTCTTCTCCGTTTACCCGAACTTTCTGGCGGCGGTTAGTCAGGAATGATTTAATCCATTGCAGCGTTTATCCAGTAATATCGAAGCTCCCCACTTGGTTAATAAGGTGAATATGTGATTTTTAGAATCAAGGTATAGGACATCTACTGGGACATTGTGCATCAGGAGTTCAGACCAAATATTTAAGGTCTCCAATAAGTTTGTGGTTACATTTTTTCCTCAAGTAAATCCATGATGTTCTTTACATGCCATGTTGTTGGATTGTATGTACTTGATGATTTTGGAGATTATATGATATGTACTCAAATTTGTATAAACAAATTTCGAGTCTTCCTTTTTCTTCAAGTTCACGATTTTCCTCTCGCGCACAAAGAGGCTATACAACACATCCACTAAAGTTTATCATAGGTGATTTCAATTTAAACCGAATGAACTGGGACCCAAACCCTCAACTTCTATCAGTAATCTCTGAGGAGTATAAATTCATTGATGATGTAATAGACACGTTCCTGCATCAGAGCACTCCACTACCACTGGTAACAGGTGTTCCACAACAACGACATCATTTTCAAGTCGACTCGACAGTTTTGGTTGAAAAAAACCTACTCTCCAATCGTAAAGTATCACATCCAGTTGATCCATAAAAGCAACACCAGATCTAATCTGACCAGCACGGAGAAGGAGAAGGAGAACTACCCATTTTGAAGCTGCCAAATTGTTGAAGCGCATTGTGCAGATGATCTTCTCGGCTGTTTATATACAAATAAATCTCCTTTTGTTCATCACAAATTATGATACGATTCATAAAGGAATCAATTTAACACAATTGAACATAATTAATAATACATAGCCTTGATATGTCTGATTTCTTCTCCGTCATTTCATTTAAATAGAACCCACTTATCGAATTGATTTTCTTGGAATCACTCTTGAATAAAAAGGAAAAACGGTTCGAAACGATACATTGGATTTTACTGCGAGTTTTAGGTTTCAACATTTGGATCAGTTTCCAACACAACCTTCAGATTTTGATCATAGTTAAATGGTGGATTCCTTCTAAACAAACCAAAAAGAATAGGTATAAGAAGTAAATACTCTGGAATTTTGAAATCCAGTCCGACTATCTCATCCCATCGAAAAGACCGGATCTAATAGTTTGTAAACAAAGAAAAGAAAACCTGTGTGTATCTATCACAACTGGTAAACCTATCAAGTTCTTATTAAACACAACAAAACAAGACACTTTTCTCAACTGGTGTCGCTGTTGTGGATTATTTCTATCCATATGACCACTTTATGATAGCGTCCTCATTATCTGCTCCGGTGGCACAATCGGTTAGCGCGCCGTACTTATAGACAGTATCTTCCTGTGTCTAGCTGCACAGTGAGAGGAATGCGGAGGTTGTGAGTTCGAGCCTCACCCGGAACAAAAGATATTGTACGCGCTTCGGCAGTATATATACTAAAGAAAATTAACATTAACCCAACAGGGTCGGATTAAGGACCCTGTCTGTAATTCAGAGAGGGTCCCTACCATCAAAATGATTACTTGTGTAAGTAAACAAGCAATTCTATTGAATTGAATTGTAATTTTATTGAATTTCATCCACATACTTATTATTGTTACTACATCGGACGTTTACGAACTTTTCTGATGGTTATTTCTTTTTCTGTTAACTAATTTTGCCCCCCCCCCCCAATATTGGAGTCCCCTGGCTTCAGCTCACTCAGCACCGCCCATAATCCGGCACTGGGCTCCTAAGTGCAGGGATGACACGCGAATTCGTGAAGTGTTTCATCTTTTCCCCCTGCCAACACGGCATGAGCCAGCGTGGCAGGGTACGAATATATAAGAATAAGAATTAAATATACTAGTGTGGATCAATAAGTCCGTAGCCTAAACCGTGGTTACTAACTTTGATCTGAAATGATCTATGTGATAGATATTCACCATTGAACATTTCTGAATTTCGCATTGACAAGGAAGGAGATTATGTTGAAAAATATTAATTTGTTGTGTACAATAAATCCTTTTTTTCATCATCAGGCTCATTGATGTATCTACGGAGAACGGATACTCTTAATAAATCAGAAGTGTTTTAGATTTTCATTGATCAGATGAATATTGCAAAGCGTTCGAGTATCTTAACCAATACATATTTAAAAGTGAATGAAAATCATTTTAGGATACAAAAACACGACATTAACAAATCTAGAAAGTACCCAGAGAGCGCATACCTCTCTGCAATCGCCAATGTCACTAAAAACTAAATGAAAACCAGCTCATATATAGCTACGGTGCATGGGGGGTAACTGTAAAAGAATTCCTAAATCCGCCCCTAAATTTAATAAATTCTCCCTTAGCCCATGGTTCACTCTTCCACTAAAACGTCATCGAAATCTATTGAGAAAACTCAAGATATTATGTGGACATATAGCTACGATGCAGGGGAGGTAGCAGTAAAAGATTCCTTGATCCGCCGTCAAATTTAATCAATACTTCTTTAGACCCTCCACAAAATACCATTGACATTCATTGAGAAACTTTGTGGATATTGTGAGGACAGAGAGACAGACAGACTAACCGACAGACTGACACAAGTAGAGGCAGAGAGAAGGATGAAAAAATGTTGTTCAGATTCGATCATTCACCTCCTGTCCCATTTGTTGATTGTATTTAAAGTCAAGAAGAGGTCGTCAGATTTAGACCTATTGTTGTTTTAATAAATGTAAACACAGATTCACAACCTGATAACTTCCTTTCTATATAATGAAATAAAATTATATCAGATTTGTCTCCAATCCTTTTTAATGACATACATTTTATGAAAACTGATTAAAACTGATTAAACCATTATATGTGATTGAATCAATGACAGATTAACTATGTATCAAAAGTAGCATATGCTACGGGCCCCGCAACTTCAAGGGCCCCACGCTAAATGCTTGTAAGATTCAGTGATTCTGCACTTGTACTATCTACTGCCTTCAACTTTTATGAACGACCGGGTGTTTAAGGTGAGCGTTTAGCCAATTATCACCTTTAATTGGGGTTATTACACATACATTAATGGGGGGTATCTATGTGACACATATACGACGCATAAATACGAAGCTATTTGAAACTGAAGTTATGACCGCTGCCCAAAAATCAAAACGAAACCGAAAACGAAATAATATTATTACTGAAATATCAGACATATTTGTCGTGTTATCTTATCTGGCTGTATAGCAAATGAAAAGATTGAATTAATTTGCCAGTAAAAGATGTGTTTTAATGTGTAGTTTCTCAATGTATGGCCACTTTATAACATATGTCACAGGTCACGCAAGTAACTGACAAGTAAGTTCGTGTTCATTGCTAGCTACATCCTCCTTGTTGTCGGTTGTTAGTCGAATTGGGATTGGTGTCGCTAACGTGGGTTATCTCTAACCGAAAGCGTTTCATTTAACTTATCAGAACAGAATCATATTTCGTGTGAAAATAAATGCAACGTGGCCAACAATTCTCATACAAACTATAAATGGGGAAGGGTCAAGTGCATAGTATTGTTTTGATCTTCCAAGTTTTCCAATTGTTTGAGGGGTGCGTCTCTTTCATCCAATCACAAAGTGGCAAATATTCTCTGACTTCAACTGATGCATAACAGCGACACCAATCCCAAAGCAACAGACGAAACATCAGTAAAGTTGAAAGCGACAAGAATACTAATAGGTATACCTATTATTATTAGTATTCTTATCATCATCACCATCATCACCATCATCACCATCATCATCATTCGTAACTATTTGGCCTTTTAAATCTTTCTAAAGAAGTTTAGGTCGATTTTTACAAATACCGAGAAATACAAATTTGACTTCTGCTCTTGAAATCTATTTCCCCCAATTCATAATAACGGATAACCTGCTATCCGGACAGCCATCATGATTTCAGTGTTTAATTAGTAAATCAATCACGCCCTCGAATATATCAATTATATATTTTTCTATTAAAATTATAGTCACTCCTTAACCCTTTATAGGGCACCCCTAAAACTATTTTAGATATCAAAACAACCTTTTTGTATGTTAAACTAGACCTAATTACAAGATATTTTCAGTTGCAAGTTTTCTGAAATTTATGCGGGCAAAAAACCCTCTCTGATGAAGTGATCATATATGGTGCCTCGCCCAAAAAGTGACCACGAATGGAAAAAATATAAGAAAATTAAAAATTAAAAATTAAAGTAGAAAGTTAACTAAAACATAGAATTAAAGAATAACATTCAATAAAATAAATAGATACAACAAATTGATATTGAAATAAAGAATAACATTGATTTTAAAATTAAAAAAAGACTATTTTAATGGGGTGTGGTATGCCTCAAAACAGTTTCTGTCTTTGTTCAAGCACAAGCAAAACTTGCAGACCACATTGGTGCGGATTATGTTGTCTTTGTGGCTACAATATTTGCATGTGGCTGACTGGTCCCCGGGTGATTATATATAGTCACTTGCCCCATAAAGGGTTAAAGTAAAATTATTTCATCGAACTTTTGATTGCTTAAGAGAAACGTAATTAACAAGTGACAACTAATGTTTGTAACAGGGGGTGGTGTAGTGCAGTGGGAATGCGTGGGAACGGCGTTCCCTTACTTTTTGGTGGGAGGGGAACGGCATTGCCTAACTATCCACCTGTAGAGGCTTGCTTCCCTCACTGGATTACCAAGCCCGCTAGAGTAGGCAGCGCTGCATTCTCTCAATTCTTTTTTAGCACTCCACTACCACTGGTAACAGGTGTTCCACAACAACGACATCATTTTCAAGTCGACAGTTTTGGTTGAAAGAACCTACTCTCCAAACGTAAAGTATCAAATCCAGTTGATCCATAAAAGCGACACCGGATCCAATCTGACCAGCTTGGGAGAGGAGAAGGAGAACTACCCGTTTTGAAGCTGCCAAGTTGTTGAAGCGCATTGATCTTCTCGGTTGTTTATATACAAAACTCCTTTAATCTTTGTGCAGCGGTCATGACTTCAGTTTCAAATACTTTCGTATTTATGCGTCGTATATGTTTCACATAGATACCTCGTTCCCATTGATCAAAATTTGATCATAGTTAAATGGTAGATTTCTTCAAAGCAAACTATTCATATCAAGAACAAGAAAGAATAAGTATAAGAAGAAAATACTCTGGAATTGTGAAATCCAGTCCGACTACCTCATCCCTGCGAGAAGACCGGATCTGAAGAGAAAACCTGTGTTTATTTAATTTGCTGAGGGGAGCGTGTCGGACAGTGGTTCCCCATTTTTGTCAATAAGATTACTAGCATTTCCCACTTTCATTTATTAAGTTGCAACCAAGAATAATTTCAAATAATAACTTTATTTTACGTATAATTAGACAGCTTCATACTAAGAATTAGTTAAATTTTATAATTGTACATTTGTATGTATTTGTTACTCAAATAGAAGTTCAGAAAACCCTATCTCTAGACTGGACTTTTATTTTTACCTAAATAGCCTTAACCACCCCCTTATCATCAGTCCAGATGTTTATTATAAGTCATTTTTAAAACCTTTTCTCAACTGGTGTCGCTGTTGTGGATTATTTCTATCCATATGACCACTTTATGATAGCTGACTTATTATCTGCTCCGGTGGCACAATCGGTTAGCGCGCCGTACTTATAGACAGTACCTTCCCTGTGTCTAGCTACACAGTGAGAGGAATGCGGAGGTTGTGAGTTCGAGCCTAACCCGGAGCAATGAACATTTTTGTACACGCTTCAGCAGTACATATCCAAAACAGGGCCGGATTAAGGTCCCTGTCTGTAATTCAAAGAGGGGTCCTACCATCAAAATGATTACTAGTGTAAGTAAACAAGATATTCTATTGAATTGAATTGTAATTATATTGAATTTCATCCACATATTTATTATTGTTATTACATCGTACGTTTACGAACTTTTCTCATGGTTATTTTGTTCTGTTAACTAATTTTGCTCCCCCCTCCCCTAAATATTGGGGGTCCCTGACTTCAGCTCACTCAGACAGACATCCTTAGAAAGACAACAAGTAGAGACAGAGAGAAGGATGAAAAAATGTCGTTCAGGTTCGAGCATTCACCTCCTCTTCTGATTTGTTGATTGTATTTAAAGTCAAGAAGAGGTCGTCAGATTTAGAACTATTGTTGTTTTTATAAATGTAAACACAAATCCAAAACCAGATAAATTCCTTTCTATATAATGAAAAAAGATTATATCAGATTTTTCTCCAGTTCTTCTTAATGATATAAATTTATGAGCAATTGATTAAACCATTATATGTGATTGAATCAGTGCTGGATTAACTATGTATCAAAAGTATCATATGCTACGGGCCCCGCAACTTCAAGGGCCCCGCGCTAAATGCTTGTAAGCTATCAATTTAGATTCAGTGATTCTGCACTTGCTCTAGTACAATATTGGCTTCAATTCTTATAAACGACTGGGTGTTTAAGGTTAGCTATTTTACCCAATTATCACTTTTAATTAGGGTTATCATTTTAACACTTTTATCAATGCGAACGATGTATCTATGTGACACATATACGACGCATAAATACGAAGCTATTTGAAACTGAAGTCATGACCGCTGCATAAAGATTAAAACGAGAACGAAGTAATACTATCGCTGAAACATAAGACAGACATATTTGTCGTATTATCTGGCTATATAGCAAAGGAAAGAATTTATTTAATTTGCAAGTAAAAAATGTATATGTTTTAATATTTATGTGTATTTTCTCAATTTAGGGCCCCTTGATAACATATGCTACCGGCCTCGGATTAACTTAATCCAGCTCTGGATTGAATAGTTTTTTTGTCAATGGATTGATTTTATCGACAGACAAATCCGCGTTCAATGCTAACTAAGCTACACATCCTCCATTCGACCGACCGTCTTTGTCGTCGTTAGTCGAGTTGGGACTGGTGTCGCTAAAGTAGATTATCTGTAACCAAGTCTCTCTTTTTGTAGTTGTTATTTCAATCTATCATAACTAACGTTAGG
>VCCN01001473.1:2002851-2013012 GCA_006491835.1 Architeuthis dux | reverse complement strand
AGGTGATAAAGTTAGAGAAAGACCATGAAAGCGAAATAAAACCGCGTATAACGATTGGTTGGAAAGCATTTAGTAAATATAGAGACATATTGAAAAGCACTTTGCCAATATGCTTAAAAGGTGTACAATGAACTGATAAATAGGCGAACATAAAGTTGACAGTTGTGCCCATCATCATTGGCGAGTTTGGCATGAATTCCAGCGTGACGGAATCACGGTTTTTACACATTTATAAATTAAATGTATAAATTAAAATAAAATTCATTTTATTGTAAATACTCAATCGACAACATTAGATCTTTTTTATAAATCGTACATACTATCTTTTTTTCATGAATTGTAAACACAATATATATCGAAAATACTAAATCTTGTCGTAAATAAATACTACAACTACAATAAATCTTTCTTTTTTTTTCATAAATCGTAAACATACGACCATCGCACTAACTTTAGAAAAAAAAGTTAACCAGTGTTTTTTGTAAATAATGAAGTATCAAAGAAAGGCCCTTTTATTTACTCCTTTGTAATTCAAGCAAATGAACATTAGGGAAAATAAAAGGTCGGCAAACTGAATAGTCGGCCAACTGAAAATTCGGCCAGTCAACATTCGGGATAACAGGGTTCGGCCAAGTGTAATTCGAGATTTTGATTGCCAATTGCCAGTTATTGTGTATTATTTCCTCTCTGAATTGGTCATTTTTTTTAGTGAAAATCAATGAACAAAAAGACAATTATTAGCTAATGAGCCATATATATATATGAAATCAAATGATGGATAATTTTTTTATGTCCAATTGACAGAATATGATAATTATAATGACACTTATTAGTGAGAGCCTATATTTGCCCGGAGTTGGTGTGAGCGACTGCTAAACGAGCGTCCCAAATCGTAAATGTGAATAAAGAAACGAACTTCGTGCGGGGAATGAACCCGCGTCCACCTTGGAAGCCACCTATACGCGGTGCTATTCTACCGACTGAACTAACGAAGATCAGATGATAGACAGGAGTCTTTTATCCTACACCTGGTTGGCCCCTCTATTCACACGTTCCGATTTTAGGCACGAATATAATGTGGCTTTCTTATGTCGACAGTATGAAATCAAATGATGGATAATTTTTTTATATCGTCACCCCCTCTACCCCTATGTACCCCCTCACTAACTCCACCCCCCTCTCTCTCTCTCTCTCTCTCTCTCTCTCTTATGACAAATACCAACTGAAAGCGAGACCTATTGGGCGGTTTTCTGCTAATTCCGGCAGAAGATCCAATCCCCCAACCTGGAGAGAGGGCAGGTAGCTACAACCGCTGGTACCGATGACAAACACATGACTTACTTTTTCAAACACTGACTAACTGCTCTGCTTGACTCTGGATACTTTTCGGACGCAAAAAACTAAAAAAACGAGAAAAATTCTAATAAAATTAATTATTCTCTAAATCCGCCCTAAAATGTGCGCTGTAGGTAGGTCGATACGTGCTAAATTCGATTATAGTTTTCTTTTTTGTCGAGGATGAGTAGTTGTCGAGTTATAAGCGTACAAACATAAATATATACATACATATATACATTACAACTTTAGATAAGTTAAATTGGTGGTGTCTTCTTTCCCCTCTAAGTCAGATTAGTTAAGATCACTGCTTGATGTACCCAATCCCAAATTGGCCTTTAAAAACCGCTGATACACAGCAGATGTAGCAAGTAGTAAGTTGTGGGGTTTTTTTCATATTAAACCTGACCTCCAGGTCAAGCAGGTCAAATTAATCTAATAAAAAGATCGAATATACGAGGTCTGTCCGGAAAGTATCCGGCAATTCAATATTAAATGAAAAATAGCCTACCTAGGGCAACGCTACCTTAGTCCTCGTGGACTCCACTTGGGACCGTACACATCCAAGCGTCCCTCCCACTTTTCGAAAGAATCTGCAAAGTCCTCTTTCGGGATCGCGATGACTTGCCTCGTCGCGTTTTCTTTAATCTCGTCCACGGTCTGACATTTCGTTGGGGTGGGGGTTAAAGATGTTGGTGTTGCGATGTTTTGTCCCAAAACCCTGCAGGAGTCGAGAAGAATGACTCGGTCGGTCATTGTGAATGCGATGGTCACACAAAACACAATCTCACTAAATACCATCTCACTTCCTACTGAATAACCCCACGGGAGAATGTCTGTTCGCGCATGCGCAGTTAGGTGCCCTCCATTGTTTTACCAAGGCTATGCAATCGGTTCACGAGATATTCAAAATGGCTGGATAATTTCCGGACTGACCTCGTACTTCCACTTCGAACAATCTGTTTTATGGTTAAATTTGTCAAAAGCTTTTGTTTCCCTGTTGTTGTAAATTTTATATTTCCTCGAAATTCACAAATCCGGTTAATTGGAATTGGAATTGGATTTTTTGGCCGAATTTTCAGCTGAAGCATAGCGGAACTAAAGTTGCGAAATCGAATAATTAGTTTAAAGTATTTGGCATACAATTGTTACAATTTAAAGCTCATCGACTCATGTCCCCTTCTCCTAATCTAATGTATTCTCTTTCAAAACTGTTGGATACTCCCACTACTACTGTGACGCCACACCCTACTACTTTTTAATCGACGAAATGCTAAGAGTCGCTTTGACCTTAAGTCTCGAGTTTGCGAGAAGCGCATTGTAAGAGAGCCTCGTTCTGGAAGTAAGAGGTCGGTAGCCATAGTATAAATAGAAGTGAAAACGCAAGTCGTTCTAAAGCGACAGATAGTCAATTGAATCACAGACCAAGTAACCAGAAGTTATTTTATTACCCTGCGCGACCAGATAAATCATTGGCGACGAGGATGTGACCAGATACAACAACGACTTTCAGCTACTATTTCTCTCTTTCTACCTCAATGTTCTCACCTTTTTATCTACACTCCCAAGCAAAAGAAATGAGCCAAGCTTTTTTAAAATCATTTTTTTATGCAATTACTCTTTTATTCTAACAATTAAAGATGAAATATTCGACACTGTTATGCAACAGTGAATGCAGTGTTTGTACACAGAGTACGTTTTAGTATGGGATAGCTTTTCCCTTGTTTTCTTCAGAAAACTGAGCCGTTTGGGCAAGCTGTCCGATAGTTGTTTACAGTGTGCTGACTCAAGTTGATCCATTTATCTCTGACTGCTTCGCACAATATTATACCGATTAATTGTAAAATTCAAATCAAATTATCCCATGACCTAATAGATCGCCGGGGTACTATGCTGGGTCCTTCATAGCATTTCTCAGGGCAATTGGGTTACTTAACGATGCCAAAGTCCTCTCCAATTAACATGCGACAGGTTATAATGGGTTACATTGTAACAGCAACAGGGAGTATTCGTTGACTTGACCTATTGGGAAATTCTCCTGGGAGAAGTTGCGCAGGATATCTTGGCTGCGGCTGATAACGCGCTAAGATCGAAGTCGAGTATCTGCGCTTCGAGACCGCCATGGCCTCGAAGTTCGGAGAAACACGGCCCATATGGGGTCCTTGTGGCATGCTCGGGTATCTTCGGATACCTGGGAGAAATTGCACAGGATATCTTGGCTAGCTGGTCGAGAGGCGGTCCCCCCATTAGCACACTCAGGGATTTGGGATTCCCCCCCTCAGGTTTCTAGTCACGGGGACATGGGATCTCCACCCCCTGCACGTTCGCGCGCAGGCCAACCCCACATTAAAAAGACTTCATGTCAAATTTGCCGCCGTGGGGAGGCGAATTAAAAAAAAAAACATATTCGTCGAGGAACATCTTTAACTGGTGTCGCTATTGTGGATAAGACTTAACTATATGAACTCTTCTTAATATTGAAATATACAGGAAAACCTGGTACCGCACGCAAGATACGTTCCGGGTAAGGAGCGTGCAGTAGGGAGCAATGCGTGTGATCGCCTGGTACCCTTTCTGGTTGGTGCTTATGACTCGTTTGGGACACAAAAATCGCTCATTGCAAAAGGTCATATTTTTGGTGACGTCAGCTACTACGTTATGCTGAATAATTTGAATGCAAAACACGTGGGAATTCGGGCGCTTCTGACTTGTTTTGTGAACAGTTTGCGAACATTTTTTATTTTTCAAAACGAAGTATAATTTAATAAAATCACATACATTGAAAGAAGTGTTTGTTTTCTTAACATAAATACACACAGTTTAAAACAAAACGATAATAAAGTAATCTAATGATAATTTGTCCGGCACTTCTTACTTGATTAATGTTTGGTGAACATCTTTTTTTTTCAAAACGAAATAAAGTTCACAAAATATTCACAAAACAAGCCAGAAGCGTCCGAATTGTTTTGTTCTGATATTCCACGTGTTTTATATTCAAATTATTCAGCATGACGTAGCAGCTGACGTCACCGGTGTCCACCAAAAATGTGACCTTTTGGAATGAGCGAAATGTGCGTCCCAAACGAATCACAAGCACCCATTTTCTTACTAACACTTAGTAGAAAACTGAGATGCCAATCTTTTTATAGATGACTGAAATAATTTTATGCGTTATTAAATTTCATCTTGATTTTGGGAAAAACTTTAATCTTAAAAATTTCGGGTGAATTAAACACATAAGCAATTAAAAAAAAACATGTACATAAACTTCAGTTATGTAAACAGTAACCAGTCAGTTGGTTGTCTACTCCGGGGAGGTAGCGTGGTCGGTCTGTCCTCATAACTCAGCCAGAGCCTGCTTACGGAGACTACATCATGTCATCTCTAAGAAATAGGAAAGCTTAAAAAGATGGGAAAATGGATGCCATATTAACCGAATGACATGCTCCATGACAGTTCGACGGTACGGAGCTGTAGCCTTTTTGCTCAGTGTAGCGTCAGGAGTGGATGGGTAAGGGAGAATTGTGTTGTCAGGATGGTGGTGCGAGGGTGACACTCTCTCTCTCTCTCTCTCTCTCTCTCTCTCTCTCTCTCTCTCTCTCTCTCGTTTTTCTTAACGAAGAACCAGTTATTTCACCCGTATTTACTTACACTGATTTAAGTAAAGAAAAGAAAAAAAACGAAGCCATGTTCTTTAACTGGTGTCGCTATTATGGGTTAGTCCTATCTATATGACTTTTTGACATTGGAAAATTATTAATTAATCGGTAAATAAACCTCCTGAGTGTATTATCATAGATAGATAGATAGATAGATAGATAGATAGATAGATAGATATTTTAATATAATTAGTAGCAACTACCACGGACTTTTGGCAAGAAGTGGCATGTGTCGATAAAAACGTCTGAAACTTAAATGGAACTCAACTAGTAATCTTATTGACAAAAAGGGGTAATGACCTTGAAAAGGTTGGGAACCAACGGAACGGCACTGAAGTGACCTCTCCATGGTGCAAACTCCACGGATGCGCACGTTAAAGTTGACAGCCAACCGCCTTAATGAGGACTCCACACCCTGGCTTGGAATCAGAGTTGCCCTTCTCCTAGACTGGTTGCCTTCGACCAGTCTAGGAGAAGGCCAGTCTACCCCGCTATTCATTTATAACCATAGCTTTGGGAGGAGGTGATGAATTCATGTCTTTCGCAAGGGTATCATTGCAAAGTGAGCGTAAACAGCCTCGATCGAGATTTGAACCCGGATCCCCGATTCCATTGTCGTGCTGTTAATCGCTACGCCACTCACACCTCCTTTCCGTATACAGAACTATGATTAATAATCCAGTATTGGTTAAAACATTTTAAAAAAGGACAAGATAATGCAGAAAAAAGACCACAGAGGAACAAGTGAGAATGTATTCAAGAGGTTTAATTACTGACCTCCTCTTCTGATTGGTTGATAAGTATTCCAATGTCAAAAATACGTCATATAGTATATAACTAATACAAAATAGCGACACCAGTTGAAGATGTGATTTCCCGTTCGACGAACCTGTGTGATATGTGCCCGAGCCCAACAAACGTTCGACCTATCTGGGGGGGTTATTTGGAGGTCACTGACACAATTCTGTTTCGAGGTGAATGGGGCTGTGGATATTCATTCGATCCACCTGTTTGTCGGCCAATCAGAAAAGAAAAAAGAAATCCATTTTGTCACAGTTGATCCACATTGAAAAAATAAAATAAACTACGAGCAACAGCTTTTAATTTGATGTCATTTTTGTACAAACATCCGTACAAATTATGTAGATAGCTTACAGAGTTTTACTGAAAGATAAAGAAGATTCACTCGAAAGTCTGGACCAAGTTTCATCTCAATCCAACATGATATAGCTAAAATAATTGATATTTAGCATTACTAATTTTTCATACGGCTGAGAAAATTGATATTCAACATAAATGGCTTGTTTAAGTTTATGTTTGACAAATAAAACATGTGGAAAATCAAATGAAAATCTTTCAGTACTTCGGTCCAAATACAACACAAATCAATAATGACCAATCAAAATATTTAATTAACGTTTTCATAAAGATCCATCCACAAGTCCTCATTCAAATAGTTTTTATCTGGTGTAGCTGTGGTGAATCAATATAGACCAATAGTCCAGGCAAAGTAGGGTTTTAGAGGGAAAAAATTAAAACATAATGTTTTTCACCACAATGCATGAAGTCTCCAGAACACCATACAAAAAGGCCCAATAAAAATCCTAGTTGAAAATCCAAGATTGCGGCCATTTTTCAAGACCTCCCTAAGTTGTTTGGGGCCAGAACACTCAATGTTTGTACAGATGACATGATATATCGTTGGAAAGAGAATTCTGTCAGATTTTCAACGGTGTATCTTATCAGTTTGTATCTGCCGTACAAAAGAAGTTATGACCAAAAGTGAAGGTAGTTATTCCAGCGTACACTTTTATAGTCCAGGCAAACTAGCCCAATTTAATACCCAAATTGGAAAAAAATACAACATAATTTTTTCTCCACAATGTATTTCTATGAAGTCTCCAGAACACCATGCTAAAAGTCCCAAGAAATCCTATGCCTAATTTGCATAAATCCAACATGGTTGCCAATTATCAATTTCGTCAACTTTCCAAGAGTGTATCTTGTCAATTTGTATCTTTTGTGCAAAACGAGTTACAGACGAAGACGTGAAGGTAAGTATTCAGGCACTCCAGGCAAATTAGCCCAAATTAGGGCAAGATACACAATTGGCAAGAGAATTTTGTCAACTTTCCAACGATATATCATGTCATCTGTACAAACATTGGGTTTTCTGGCCCCAAACAACTTAGGGGGGAAAATTGGCGGCCATCTTGAAAAATTGCCGCCGTTTTGGATTTTCAACTAGGATTTCTTGGGACTTTTAGTATGGTGTTCTAGAGAATTCATAGAAATGCATTGTGGAAATAAGAATATGTTTTAATTGCTTCCAATTCGGACCCCAAATTGGACTAGTTTGCCTGGACTATTTATTGATAGTATTCCAGTGTTAAGATGACGTCATATATTTGAGACAGAGCCATAATAGCGACACCAGTTGAAGAGGAGATCGTCGATGCCGTTCGTCCTTCAATGGGTGAGACTGATTGGGAATGAATATTTTGAAGGGGTTTTTTTGTGTGTAAAAGTGATTATGAAATTATATGCTTCTTAAATATCTTCCTTTCATTTTTATCTGCATCAGATAATTGAAAATATTTAAGATAGACAGAACAGGAAATACATAAATGAACTGATTGGTTCAAAAAAGTTTTTATTTAGCTTTTTTTATTATCTTTTAACTAAATGGCACAAATGCTCCGAGTGGGTAAGGATTTACTGCCTTGAAAATCAGCAAATGAAATCTTTTTTTTCAACTGAAACAGTGTGTGTGTGTGTGTACGCGAGCGCGCATGTGTGTATGAGTACCTAGATATATTGTCTATATTGGATAGAAAAAACGTTTTGTGTATACTTCTTCAACTGGTGTCGCTATGATGGAATAGACCATATTCCAAGATAACGACACCTATGTAATGTTTACCACACCACTTCATCTCTCCCTTCTCTCTCTTACGCACGTTACATTTGAAAAAAATTATTAAATGATAACAAATTTCTTTCATTAATGTACATCTAACTGTTTTATATCGGTCGACAGTGAAATGTTATCATACTACTAATACGATTGTCACTGTCTACCCTCGTTACGCTCTCATTGGTCAATTTGTCAAAAATTGACCAATCATGAGAGAGAAAACTTTGGAACGTAGATTTTGGAAAGCAGACGACAGAAAAAAATTATCTTTATTCATATCTTGTAATTCCGTAACGTAACAAAGAATGTTACGTTACGGAATTACAAGTTTGTAAAAGATCTGGTTCAAGATTCGGTTTAGCAAACTAGAGTAATTTTTTCATGAATAAATATTCTTTGTTTTACTTATTTTATTAAGAATATTATTTTATTTTTATATAAATTATATAAATTAACTTAAATTAAATTTAATTAAAATATGACTTATTTATATTTAAAATATTACTTATCTTACTATAAGAAATTAAATAAATTAAAATATTACTTATTTTATCAAAAATATTTCTTATTTGATTTAGAAAGAAAGAGGGGAGACACGCGGGTTAGGTAGTTTATTGGTAGGGGTAGAAAGAGGGTAAAGAGAGAAGGGGTGGTTAGGTAGTTTCATAAGAGGGTGGGAAGAGAGGGGGAAAGTTAGGTAGTTTACTGAAGGGGTAGGAAAAGAGAAAGAGGGGAGAAAAGAAAGTTAGATAGTTTAATAAGAGGGTAGGAATGTAGAGGACAGAAAAGAAAGTTAGGTAGTTTACTGAGGCTAGGAAAATGTTCACATATGAAACTTATCCATGTTTATATAAGATTTAGATAAAATCATGGATCGGCAACATGGTGAGAGAAGAGCAGAGGCATAAGATAATGGATAATCATAGTTATCAACACCCGTAGAATTTCCACGGGTCCAGCTAGTATAAGAAATTCTGCTTCATTTAAAAGCGATGTTAGATCAAGGGACATAACCCCAACCATGTTAAACGCTCTGTCTGTGCCTACTTTTGATTTTCATTTTACACGTAAAGTGGCGCTGCTGTTGTAAATAAGTTCCAAATAATAAAAAAAATAAATAAATAAATAAGAAAAAAAACGGAAAAATGTCTCTCAATCAGAAACGAATTCCTGGATCCGCTCCAAAATTTAGTTACTTCTCACTTGCCACTTCTACAAAATTTCATTGAAATTCATTGGGAACTTTTGGAGAAAGACGAATACAGAAATGTACGGGAAAAAACGAAAAAATATCTCTCAATCAAAAATAAATTCCTGGATCCATCCCAAAATTCAATCACCTTTTCCTTACAATGCCGTTCACCCTTCCACAAAGATTCATTGATAACTTTTGGAGATATCGTATGGACAGACAGAAGCGAATACAGAAATGTATTTGAAAAAATATCTCCAAAAGTTCTCAATGAAATGCTGTAGCAGGATAAGGCACGGGATAAGGGAGAAGTAACTAAATTTTGGAGCGGATCCAGGAATTCGTTCTTGACTGAGAGATATTTTTCCGTTTTAATACATTTCTGTATTCGCTCCTGCCTGCCTACACGATATCTCCAAAAGTTCTCAATGAATTTCAATTTTTGGAAGGGTAAGCCACATTTTTTCTAAAAGATGTTTATCTCTCTCCAAGTACAGTGACCAGGCACAGTACTGGAGGTGTGGACGGACATAAGTCTTATATAGATAGTATTAAGAACGAGTCCTTGTCTATATATGAAATGGTATGCTTAATACATTATGAATGTCAATGGAATTGTGTGGAAAGGTGGGCCACGGGGTACGGAAGAAGTTATCAAATTGCAGTGAACATAAACGAGAAAATACTGCGTAATATAATGTTTTTGATATTTTATAAGTATTACTTTTATTTTTAATAAGTATTACTTAATCATTTTTTGACGGCAACGGGTAAACTTGAAGTGAATATTTGATTGAGAATGTATCCAAGGTGATCGGAATAAAAGTCTCTGGAAAAAAAGTCACGGGACAAATGACTCAGTGTATCAATGTATGCAAAATGTTACTTATTTCATTAAAATCATCACTCATTCCATTACTAAATAAACTAAAATATTACTTGTTTTATTTTTTTTTAAATAAATTCGTATGACTTTTTTTCTACCCAGAAAACAAAGTTGTGACTTTTCTTCTTAATACGTTTTTTATGTAGCTCAGGGTAACGCTACATTGTGACTT
>VCCN01001473.1:1945805-1956196 GCA_006491835.1 Architeuthis dux | reverse complement strand
TTGTAGATTTCGAATTGTAGATTTCGGATTGTAACGCCATTTTCAACGTCAAGTTGACCAATTCTACGCAAAAGTTTAAACTTTCCTTGAAAATAATTCAAAAGACAGAATTTCCCGATGGAGTAAAATAATTTTTTTCGTTTTTCAAAACGAATACATTTGTCGTTTTCTTCACCGTGTCTCTGTTGATATCTGCCCAACTTATCTTTCGCATTCAAAATTTTATTCGAACAATTGAAACTCTTCTTCGCTTCCTTGATGCTGTCAACACAACGTTTCGGCCGATCCATTCTTCAACCCTCGTCAGGTGTATAATCCGAGAAAAGAGGCAAACCTTTATTTCTCCAGACAATTCTATTGCATATTTTACAAGGAGACGGACTGCTAAAGGTAATTTCTTTAACCAAGTGTAAAATAGAAGTTTTCCCCCTTTCCAGGACGTTTCAGTCGGTTTATTTTCCAGTCTTCATCGGGCTACATTATTGCATTCATCAAATTTTCCAAATCCGGCATACTCAACAACAACAACAAAATTCGAATAATTCAAAATGTCGGGGCGGAATGATTATTTGACATTTACAAATCTCCTGCCACTCTTATCAACCACAACAGCTACGACGACAATGATAATGCTAATGATGATTGTCCAGCCAGTCGTTAGCAGTAACAATAGTGTCGCATGGCAGGCGACAGTGGCCACAGGGAACGCCACAGATGCTGGAACCAACGGTACGATCTTCATCACGTTTAAAGGCACAGTGAAAAGTACAGACATCCATCTGACATCAGTGGCCGGCACTCTTTTCCAAAGGGGCCAGGTTGACGTCTTCAAAATTTACATTGAATATATCGGCCAATTGCTCGATCTGACGATCATTCATTCCGAAAGGTCTACGTCCTTTACTTATCTGAAATGGCAGCTCGACTTCTTATTACTGTTAGATTTAAACACGTCGACCGAATACGGCTTCCACTACAGCAACTACATTCCCGAAAATTCCTTACATTTTGGGGAAGTGAAACTTCAACCCGATACAATACGTCAGTTAACCAACAGGACGATTGTCTCATCGTCAGTTGCCCCCTCGCTATTTCCGACTCAAAACTTATTCAGATTTGATACGTCTACCATTTATTCACAGGATCCCAGCTCAGTTTTTAGCGACATAGATACTAGTGGGTTCGCCTCAGGAACCGTCATGATTGGATCAATCCCCACTATGCACACAGTATTCAATGGGTTTGCCTCCTCACTAACATCTGATATATTACCCGCTACGTCGACACTTTTGCCCAACCTTAAAGCGTTCTCTTCACTTCTGGACTCGTCTCCTACCAAAGATGTTCAAACGGATATTCTTTTGCCAACCAGTGATATTTCATTTACCGCAGACACCATGACCGTATTCACCACCACAGCCTTACCCGATTCAACTACTGACGTACTTACAGATATCCTTGAATCGAGGAGTCGTTTTTCACAAATGTCAAGTTTTCGAACCACTGCTATCTCCTCTTCGTGTGAGTGTCCTACAACAGAAATGGCCTCTCCGAAAGGCGATCTATCGTCAAGAATGGCTATCATCTCACGGGAACTCACTGTAGACAAGAAACAGTTGAGTATGTACAAACGGAAAAAGTCCAGCGCCCCAGACGATCGCAATTCGGCCAAAGCGATCGGGTTTGTGGCCCTTGTAGTACTCGCACTTCCAATTGCTTACATCATTCTAATCGATCTCAGCAATTATCGGAAATTCCTGCCAGAAAATGGAAGGAAAAGAAACACTGCGAAGAAAAAACGGGTTGCAAAAGTCTAAAAGATTCCTAATACGTTTTACATCCTGTTATAAATGCGATTTATACACCTTGACCCTCAGCCGAGCACAAGTGGCAGGAAGTGACATTACAGTAGCAGTGAGAGTAGTCTTTATTCAACTATCCAACACGTCCTATGGTATTAAATCGACTTATATAATACGTCACGTGATTGGCTATATTCTCTGTCTGTAACATTTGTCAAGGGAAATAACTATTAAATGCTTATTATAAAGTGATCTCCGTTAATTATCATTATATTTGCCGTAAAAAAATCCAGTTTTATTCTGGTTGAGCATAAACAAGGAAATGCAGAGCAACATAATGTTTTTTATATATTTTTTAAATACAATGCAATTTTTTGACAGCCTGGGTAAACTAGTGCTCAAATAATTCGTTAAATAACATAACCAGAATGAAGTCATCACTTAGAGCAGTGGTTCCCAACCTTTTTCGAGTCATTCCCCACTATTGTCAATAAGATTACTAGTACCCCCCCTTCCATTTATTAAGTTGCAACAAAGAATAATTTCAAATAATAACTTTTATTTTACGTATAATTAGACAGATTCATACTAAGAATTAGTTTAATTTTATAATTGTACAGCTGCTGCTGTGTATTTGTTACTGAAAGAAAGCAAGCGAAAATAATTAGAACACACCATTTGAAATTCCAATTTATTACAAAAAAATAAGAATTCTGCTATCGTAACTGATATACACATCAATGTGATCCCTGTTCTTGTTTTTTTTATTGCTACTAGTTCTTCAATTTGTGGGTCTATTAGTGAGAGAGCACATCTTAAACCATTCTCAACTTGTAGCTTATTTTGAGCCTTTGACTTGATAGATAGAAGTGCAGAAAACCCTATCTCTAGACTGGGCTTTTATTTTTAACCTAACAGCCACTGACTTAGAGCTTTCAATCAATTCTTTTTAAAAGAATATTTTCGATTAGGAATATAAAACAAGGCTCCTCAGTATCCATAGACAAACACACGTACAAAAATGAATGGTAAAGACGGTCTCATCTTAAAACCAACTTTTTCTCCAATCCAAGTTGGAGTTGACTTTATTTCCCCCCGTAACAAGAACAATCTTCACCAAATTCAGGGGAGTAAACTCTTCACTGTTTGTTTATCACATCACGTTAAACCAAACCCATCATATAAAATCAACATTTCTCTACCGTGATGTGAAATTACGACCATGTGATTGGAATGCGACTCTCTTACCAACTGAGCTAAACTAACAAGTCTTATATACCTACGAATGTATTTATTGTATCTACAATACAAAAGTTGCAGTAATCATCTTCAGTCTGCATAGAAGTAGGGGTGGAGTTTGACCCTGTAGCAACCAGGCTTGTTAATCACCGCTACCCACAACACTGGTTTATTGCTGGGTTTAGGTTATTTATGTGTTCTGACATTTATATGTATCTGGACTTCACCCAGCCCTAACCGTTCATAGTAGAAACTTGAAAGTTTGCACACACACTCTACTCAATGAGTTGGAAAAATATTTTTTGTTGTTTTTGAAACCCCCCATTGGTTTTTTCTTCAACAAGTCATGTCAAAAAAGGTCAGGAAAATCTGAGAAGATCACGTGCACCATTATCAATATGGTTAGGTTCAATCAAGGAGGGAAACATCCAGCTGTAAAAAAGTCGCTTTTATTATGAGACACCCTTTACAAAAGATTATTAATTTTCCAACATATTACCAGCACATTGGACATAATGCAATATTTAAATCCTGTTTCTCTTTTTTAAGTATATCAGCCAAAAACACACACACACATATATATGGTAGATGTGATAATGTGGAAATGAAAGTTTTAGAAAAGCGTGTTATGTCTCAAACATATTTATTATCATTAAGATAAGCCTTAATGCATTTCGGTGTCTTCAGCAGCTCAGTATACACCAAATGAAACTCTGCAAAATGCATATTTTAATGATTTGAGTTGTAACACACTTTCCTCAATCTTTCATTTCCACATTGTCAAATTACCTCAACTAATATATATATATATATATATATATATATACACACACACACACACATATATATAGTCAATGTTTTTATGTATTATAGATTTTTACACCATACAGCATTCCGTTTCATACATTTTGTAATTTTTAACTGAATGGAGTTTGATCTTTTTCGTTACTTTTAAATCCATTGGTCTTTCTGCATCCATTATGTCATGTCTTCAGTAACTTTTTACAATGTTTTAATTTTTAATTTAGCGTTAATGTTGGTTTGCGTATTGGAATATAGCGTTGTTGTTGTTGGTTTTTTTTTATGTATTTAAGTTGCTATTTTCATTTTTTATAAGAAATTTATTTTCATGTCTGCATTTTGATATCAATTCTGTTCTCCTGTTCAGGAGTTTATCAGTTTCTTTGAAGTTTATTATTCTTCTCCTCCAAGCAATGTGTACCCTCCTTTGAAATATTTTTATATGGTGTTGCTTGTTTAATCATTTCCCATGTAATGGATGGCGTTTTACCTTCTTTTTTTATCTTCCGCATATATTTTGATAATGTATTATTTTCCTATATTTCATTATTAAACAACATTTTGTGGTTATTATATCTTTGCTTCCAAGTAGTTTCAGTCGCACCTATGTATATTTTTTCTTCATTTGCATTTTCTTTGGTTTTTACTGTTGTATATATATTGTCCGCAAACAAGAAAAACTAACAAAAAAATTAAAGATAAACTTGTCTGCATTTTTTTAATAAATGTTTGAAAGAAAAATTGCTGCCTCAAAACACTATTTAAATATATATTGATTGAAGAGACAATTTGGAAAGCCAAAGTTGATGTTACAAATGAGATTTCTTTATTTCATTTAACATGTTTCATAAGTCAGAACTGACATCTTCAGAAATTTATGAAGATGTTAGTAGTGACTAACAAAACATATTAAATTAAATAAAGAAATCTCATTTGTAATATCAACTTAGGCTTTCCAAATTGTCTGTTTAATCTAATACTGTCGGATGAACTATAATCTAGATCCATACACTGGTCATAAGCATACCAGTAGGATATCACAGATCTTTCAAGTACATAGAAGTACAGACATTTAAGGGAATGGCAATAATAACAACAGCCTTGAAAATCAGCATTCAAAATTCTGGCATTGATTTTGACTTGAACAAGAACAACTAGCATCAGATAAACTCAATACAATTGCAGCCACTGGGCAAATGAACACATCTTAATGACACACAGAAACAGTTTAGCTGACATAACCAGCATTTAATATTTGTCTCAGAAATTACAAATAAATAAAAGCAAATATTTTTAAAGGATTTTGAGAAGCAGTTTTATTTGTAAACAAAGCAAAAAATCTTCACATTTATCCATTTAGCTTCATACATACAATATTTATAGATTTTCAACAATAGTTTGGAATAAATATATATTTTGGTTTGTTTCTTCAGCTTTTGATTCAAAGTACCAAAGTGCTGCTGCTAAAACTGAATATCTGCACGTTTGTCCAACATAGAAGAAGTAGTCATACAATAAGAGTTCAGAGGATTTGATCAATTGTTAAACCTTAGCAAACCATTTATGAAATATTCATCTTTTCAAGTCATTTTCTTAGAGATTTTTAGAAATCTTCTTAGAAAATGTTTTAAAAAAGATCTCAAAAGGTTTAAGACCTATTCAAAAACAGTACATTAAAATAATTACCATTCTTTTCTGAATCATAATAGGAATATCACTTGTAAATATTTCTAATATAGCATATACAGTATCACCCATAAATGAGTACACACCTACCATTATGTTATAGAAAGTTGTCTCCTAAACCAAAGATAGCAGGATTTTATTATTTCTAGTGGAACATTAACACAATCAAAATGGATATTATCAGGTATTATTTATGACCAAACTCTACAGCATTGAAACTCTAGAAATAATAAAATCCTGCTATGTTTGGTTTAGAAGAAAATTAACTTACTATAAAATAGTGGTAGGGGGTGTACTTATTTATGGGTGATAATGTATGACCTTTTTTTTCATTAGAATAGTAGTGGTGATGACTGTTTACAATTTTCATGGATAAAAGTTAGAGAAAAAGTTTATAGAGTTGTGCCATAGAGAGAGAACTTTTCCAAGATCAATCAAGTGAGTAGGTGGGTGAAATGTTAAGGTCCCCATATTATGCAGTGATTAGTGTAGGTGCATCCACCACTTTAGAACACAAGCAATTTACCTGGAAGCGAATATAGACAGACTAGATAAATTCAAGTCTCTATGGACAATTTACAATGACTTTGGAGTAACCAGACAATAAATGAAAGAGACTTGTGGTTATTTCTTTTTAATGCCTCAAAATACTTGAGGTGAACTTTATCCTTGCTTTAAAGTTTCAAGAATAATAAACATCAAAATAGCTAAGGAACGCTTATAAGGGATTTATGGGGGATCAAGTGTGTGTTTAATAAAATTGAATGTTGTACTGTTTATTTCTTCTTAATGCCACAAAATACTTGAGCTGAAGCAAGTTTATACTGGATTTAAAGTCTGAAGAATAATATACAGGGTGAGCGTAAAGTCTATAATCTTTCCCGGATTATGTACAATCATATCTTAAAAACTATGGTAGACAGAAACATGAATGTTGTGGCATTACATAGACCAATTAATACAGGTGGCGCTGCAATCACCAGGATCAAAATGGCGTCCATATGTTTGAAATCATGGAAAGACTTTATGATCACCCTGTATATCACAATAACTAGGGAATGCTCATAATGTTGTTTTTTTTTTTGGGGGGGGGGGTCAAGTGTGTGTTTACTAAAATTAAATACTGTATTGCAAAACTGATTGTATTTGTGAAATATATTGTAAGTGTTTAATAAAACATCAAGATTTAATCATTTTTGTACAGAAAATCTTGATTTATTATAAAAAAGTACAATTTGTTATGCAACATACCAAATTTGATGGCATATAAGAACCCCCACCAGAATGGTTCAAAAAGGTAACCTTCGTTGTCCAGCCCCCAGAACTTGAGTTTTAAAAAATCTGAGTCATAAATGAGAAGAATTCAGGGAAATGTGTTTTTGTTTCCCTTAATATTCCCAGCTGAAATAAGGAGGGGTTTTATATGCCATCAAATATGGTAAAAAATAAATATGATAATCTTTGCAAATTATGTTAGGCCAATGTGGTGTGTAAGCAGGAAAGTTGTGAAAATAGAATGTGTGGATAAAAAAAGGGAGATATAGAGAAGAGAATGTATTGATGTGTGAGAGTAGAGAGAGAGAGATAGAAAGTAAAAAGAAATAAGATTTTATCAACCAGACAAACTAACCTTTTCCAAAGGATTTATTAGTTTTTTTTCAATCAATACTTATACTGTGGAATAGATCAGACAAAAGCAATTGGATATTTTCATATTATTCTATAAGAATAGTTTTTATCAGTTTGGTTTCAATGAATTGTTATTATAAGACGTTAATGCTATTTTAGAATATTTTAAGCCAAAGTTATACAAGTGCATTTAAATATTTTTTGCATTTTTTCAAAACAATTTTCCCAATTCTTTATTATGTTTATCATAATATATTTATTCTGATAATTTAATCATCTTCATTTTTGGTTTTCAGTTTAATTCTCTCACAATGAACACGATGGTTAGGTCAAATTTTCGCGTTCCAGAAATTATTTATCATCATATTTATTTTAATCAGATTCAGCTTCCAAATGGCGGATGAATTGAGAAGAATTTGCTCGTAAGGGGAGATAATCAAATTTTTATTCCAAGGGAGACAACTGCTGCAAGATTTGTTTGTTTTTTTAGAAATATTCATGTGAATAAAATGAGCTTGTTTTTTCATGTTACGAAATAACTATACTCTCAGATTTTAAAATGTTTTTCTCGGAATGTGGAGTTGATTTAGTTGTTGGCAGCAAAAGTTCATAATATTGACCTAAAAATACTGAGTAGTTTGTTTGACTGACATCACCCCAAAGATCATAAGACTTGTATTTGGTATTTGTTATCTTTTTTAATTTTTTTCTAGTGATTCTCTCCTACCAAAAATAAATTTTCCTGTTACCATTATGAAACTGCATTCTATACAAATTTTGTAGTCCTCATAGAATTAGAAAGTTGATCTTAGTAAGTGGAAAGGGCCTCATTAGGAGTAGAAGTTATTGTCTGATCACCAAATTTAAGCAACACTGAGCCTGCTCAGTACAATACTGGCTGATACATGAGTGTATGATCATGCATGAAGATTCAAAGTTTGGTGAAAGAGTTGGCAGCAACATCCAATCTTTATCTAAAATTGTTAACCATAAAAAAGATTTTAGGGTCATTCTAAGACAGGGGTAGGCAACCTATGGCCTGCAGACCAGAACTGGCCCCTGAAGGAATTTTGACTGGCTTGCAAGCAAATATTGGGATACTATGATACCGCTTCATTTTTTAAAGATTCTTTGTGTTTTTTTAATGGATTCAAAAGATGCCTTGGTTGAAATAAAATTGCAACTAAATTGAGTTCTTTAATTACTAATTGGCATCCTACACACAAATGATTTTCTAGTGTGCGTTAGGCACTGATTTGAGGCAAAATATAAATAAATGTATTGAAATGGATAATTTCCATATATCAAGATTTTTATTGCCATTTATCTGGTCCACTGTCCACTTATTAATATGTGATCTGGCTTGCAGAGGCAAAAAGGTTCTAAGCTTTGATGAACAGAATCTTTGGAACATTTTTCTAATTCAAAAACAGAAATGACTTGCTTCAGATTTTAGTTTTGGAGAATGTTCATCACAGTTGACAAGAATTTCATTCAGAGTAACACTACACAAAATAAATTGGACAAAACGTTCCATTCTTTATTCTTGTATTCTTTAACTATGTTTAATTTTAGTGTATGTCATATTAAATTGTCTGGTTGATTTCTTTTTGCATAAGTTATAATTTTCCTGTCATTTTACTATTTTTCTTTTATTTAACTCTTCCAAACATCATGGATTAAATTTCATCCCAATTCTGAAGTATTGAAATCTGCATGGTGCGTCATTTTTAATACCACCTTTTTATCTTCATAAATCTAGAAGCAGATGTTTATATATATCTGTCCCACCAGGTTGATGAACAGTGGATGAAAAAGAAATGTGCTCCAAAGAGTTAAACAATAATGTAGATTTGTATACAACTTATTTACTGCTTTCTCTCAAACAATAAAACACCTACTTTTCCCTACAAAACAATCATTTTTTCTTCTCTCTTGTTTTTCATGCTTATTGTAAAGACCTTACAAATGTTATTCTTCCTTATTTCTAATAGCCTTTCAGGTGACCCAAGATCAACAACAGAGGGGTGAAATGTGACAAGATGAATATCTAGAGGATACAAAATATGCCCAATCCATTATTAATCCATTAACTGTGAATGACAGGAATTTCCGTCATTGTAGTTCTATGGCTAACAATGAAATTTCCTTTATTATTATTACTAGGATGAAGTATTGTAACACATTATTTTTTAATTAAATTTGACTAGTTTTTACCTTCATCTTAATTTTTAATTGTTTTTATATTTTTTTTTTATATTTCTTTTTATAGAAATGATAGCCTGAATTGAAAATTGCATAAAAACAACTAAGAATTAAGATGAAGGTAAAAAAATAATCAAGTTTAATAAAAAAATAAATAAAATTTCAGTTTTATTGTGATAGATGTCAAGACTTTTATCTTGCAATGGGTGACTTGCAATGGACAAGGGCTTTTATCTTGCAATAGATAACTATTACTCTTCACCACCTTCTGTAGCTTAATGGGTTATTTTGCTAAATATCACCCACTAATGCACATAAATATGCAGATTTACTGTCATTGATAAAATCTGATCAATAAATCAACAATATTCAAAATTTGATCTAAACAGGGACTTTGAAAAAAGAAAAACACTTTTTAAGCTTGTAGACATGAGTTGTAATGTTTCACTGAGATCTTGAAAGATACACATAAATGCAATATACAGCTCCCCCCACCCCCATTATAACGCAGTTCATTATAACACGGTTCATTATAACGCAGGTGGCTTTCTTGGACCCCAACACCCACATCATAATAGGGGGACGCCTGTATTATCATTAGTGACACATTGTAATTCTGAATTAAACACTTACTGAACCAAACAGATGTACAAGTTCATAACTTATTTAAATTTATTTTGGTGTGTGTGTGTGTGTGTGTGTGTGTGCATAGTCAAATTGTCCTGGGGTGCATGCTGGTCAAAGTGGAGTAGTGGCCCCATGAAATTTTCTGTCAGTCTCTCTGCGGAGACACAGTGTCTTGATGTAGCAGCGGGAACAACAACAACCACGACGACCACCTTATAAATCAGCACAGATGACACAATCCCAGCATTTCAGACGGCAGCAGCAGCAGCACTAAGAAGAAACAAAAATCACAATTATAACATGTGAAAATCACATTCAAGTTTTAAATAAAGGTATTATTTGCAATGAGCTATATGAAGATTTTTTTACTTGATATACACTTTAATCTTTCTCTTTTTGTTG
>VCCN01001473.1:1888730-1901017 GCA_006491835.1 Architeuthis dux | reverse complement strand
AATCTTCCACTTGTAGTTGAGGGGTTGTGGGGAGGTGTAGATGGCAGTAGAGTTATTTTGTCCATCTGTTTATTCTCCTTTATTTTAACTTTGAGCAATTTATCATAATCCACTTTTGCCTTGCTAGGCCCATTGGTGCTTCACCAACATCCCATTAACCATACATTTCGGGAATGTGTTCCCTACTATGGTCTGTTGCCAGTCTCACATAACACTAGATGAGAGGTTAGACTTTAATGGTTTGAATTCAGAGTTGTCAGTCTCTTAAGACTTGTTGCCAAACAAGGCTGGGGGGAGAAGAGATAGAGCAGGGGTCGGCAAACTTTTTGATAAATCAATGAGGACTATGAAAATCTGTTTTGGGGACAAAATATTGTCAAATTGTGGTTCAAATTGGGTGCTTCCTGTAATCAAAACTGACTGAAAGTGGCGATCAGTTAAAACTACAAACAAATTTAATAAACTTCATCTATGAAAATTTTTTTCACATAAATAAGTTGTGCCAAATGTTGAAATTTTTCAATGAATTTTATTGTTTGATAACCAAAGATAGCTAAGAAAACAAAGAATTTTTGTATGAATCCTCATATATTCAATAAATTTGACCAGATGAAATAAGGCCGGGAGCTGGATTTGGCCTGTGGGCCGTAGTTTGGCAACCCCTGTCTTTCCCTTTTTATTATGATAGATTTTTGTTTGAGTGATCAAAATATTGAAATAAAATTATTTCTTCATAACATGATATTCTCCCGTTGTGTACATCCATACAAACAGAGGATTTCTGTAAGCAAGCACAAAAATATCATAGACAGCAGTTTAAGTTGGTCAGACCACAGGCTATTATGTTATTTATTAGAGTGTTCTTTGTCATATGACAGTGTTTTAATATTGGGATAGATGTATATTAATACATCTATTCCCAACATCCCAGCTGGAGGGATCAATGTTTTACTTAATAACAATAGAAAACCGACCTCCCACTTTATGTCCAGAGACTCTTACATGAATTAATCTTGGAGGGATCAGTTTTTCACTTCATGTCCAGAGACACTTACAGAGGATCAGTTTACTTAATAACAATAGAAAACCAATCCCCCACTTTATGTACAAAGACTCTAAAAACAGTCAAAAATCTGCTTTAAACCGGCAAAAGTAATTTTTCTTTTTATACTATTTTATGCCGACATATTTGGGGATAATGTATACAAAACATACAAAGTGTATCTGGTCTACACTCTTAGATATGAACAAAAACATAGCATGACATGCTTTGCTCATTACAAAGCCACGTACACTGGCTTTTATATGCATAGATGTTTGTCAAGACAATTTATGCACATAGATATTCTAAATGCTATTACTGCTACAGCTGGTACCATTGCACAAACATTATATATCATGCTTACTTACCTATTGATATATCCCCTATAAGGTCACATTCTTTACAAACAATTGCCATTGGAGCAATTTTGATGCTGTAAGAAAAAAAAACATAAAAAAATCAATTGTAAAATTTGAAAATCAAAATAGAAAAAACAGAGACAAGAGTGTCGATCCCAACAAAACAATGCAAAGAAGGATAAGATTGAATTTTTTAGATGTGTCCTTGCATCTCTATAAGACACTTTTTTTATGTTAAATATCAATTTTCTCAGCCATATCATGTTGGATGCATATGATGAAACTTGGACCTGACCTTCAGGTGAATCATCCTCATTGTCCTCTTTGTCTTCCTCCTCCTCCTCCTCCTTGTGCTATTACTACCACAACTAGTAAAGCTAAATATCAAATTTTTCGGCCGTATCATGTTGGATTGATATGATGAAATTTGGTCCAGACCTTCAGGTGAATCATCCTCATTGTCCTCTTCCTCCTCCACAACTAGTAATGCTAAATATCAATTTTCTCAGCCATATCATGTTGGATTGATATGATGAAACTTGGTCCAGACCTTCAGGTGAATAATCCTCATTGTCCTCTTCTTCCTCCTCCTCCTTGTGCTACTACTACAACAACTAGTAAAGCTAAATATCAAATTTCTCAGCCATATCATGTTGGAATTAGTTTTCTTCATCAGCCATAGAATGGGTTGCAATGTTAATACACATCTGGCCCAATGGGTGCACATATCTGTGCAAACCATCCCCGCTTTTCTGCAACCACAGGCATTCCCACATCCTGTTCCACAGCATCTGAGAAGCTGGTTGGACAGTGGCATTCGCAATCAGGTTGATTTCTTCTGATTTGATATTACAAAATACTGTTTAGAAAACTTGTCTAGGATGGATAATGAATGAGTAATTGGCATTTTAAGGATTTGGATGGTGGCCATCTTGGATGCCATCTTGAAAATCATACCTTTCCAGTAGTGAGATTGTGGTAAACTTTTGAAATGTTATTAAGCACACCTGATACTTCTAAAAACATTTGAGAAACCTTGTCTAGGATAAATAATGAACGAGTATTGGTCATTTTTAAGGATTTGGAGGCCATCTTGGATGCCATATTCAAAAAGCACAAGGAGGAAACCTGGGGACTTTTGATATGTTGTTCCTCTCTATATCTGGGAACTATTCAGAAAAAGTAAGCTTACCTGCATTTATTTCCGGGACAAATGTTAATGCTCTTGGACTATTTATTTCTATGTATTAGTAATTAATAAAATATTGTGAATTACCTTTCATTTTTCTTTTATAATAATAATAATAACCAATATTTTTAATTATGTCTAAAATAAATCTTATTTATTTCTTATCTAAAAACTATTATGGAGATGACCAATGTGGTCATCTCCATAATAGTTTTTAGATAAGATTTGGGGTCACGGCCAAAAAAGGCTAATCATATATTCTTTATTATAATCTAATAATTTTACAGTACTGTATATTGTATTAAAGTTTTTTTTACATTATAACAGTAAAAAATGGCCTTTCCGCATTATGGACACCCACTCCATTAGACTGCTAAATCAAGGGTTTACTGTACTTATGATGCTAGGGAAAGAATTGCAATTTTTCCACCTAAAATTTGTTTTAGCAAGTTTTGGCATTCAATCTGTATATTGTTCATTGAAAATGAAGAAGAAAAGGAGTGTCAGTGGTCAGGAATTAATGAAAACATTACTGACAGAATATAATTTATATCCATATAATTACCATAATTGTAATGGCTGATGGGTAAACTGTCTGCCAGCTTTGCTATTAGAGATAACTTTCTTTTGTTAAAACGTTATTTCATTATTAATCTTTTTGGTATATTTATTTATTCATTTTTTGTTTTAGATGTGTTATGCATTGTACTTTTGTTCAATTTAGTTCTCGTTTAGGTTATTCATGTGTTCTGACATTTACAGTGAGGCGAAACATGTATTTGGACACTTACAAAATATTCATTTAATATACTTCCGATGCTCACATTTACTTTAAATTCACACAGGTGATGTATTTTGATATAAATTACTAAGAAAAAAATACATATTTCCAAACATACAAGGCAGAATAAAATATAAACAAATTTTGTTTTTTTTCCCACTGTCACAGTGGGAAAAAAAACAAAATTAAGTCTAAACTAATTTTTTTGGAAAATTATGAAGTTTTGACATTTGCAAAAATCTCCAATTTCACTATCAGCAGACAATCAGCTGATATTGAAGGCCATTATGGCAGTTTTTGAAAAAATCTAAGAAAAAAGAAGGGGAAAAAAGATATTTGAGTATTTTATTTGTATTCTATCAAACAACAACTCAATGTTTTTAAACCATATGCTATTTTGTCACATTTCTTTGCCAAAGTATGTTAAAAATTCACGTTTTTAGACATTTTAATGTTAAAAAATACAAAAAATCCTGCCAAAAAAAAAAAGGATTTTTTACCCCCCCAAATTGTCAAAACACCTAAGATTTCAGCAGATTCCTATGATAGGACTTACTAAAGTATACATTTTCTGGTTTTAGAGATTATTTGAAATTTAAAAAATAATTTTTCAATGAGTCTCACCATAGGAAACTTGAAAACAAATTCATCTTAAGGATAGGTATCTAGAACGGATAAATGACTTCCCAAAATTTTTGGGAAAATAAAAATGTTTGAATTTTTTACATTGTATATTGTTTATATTGTATAATGACTTTCTTTCCCAAGCTTTGATGTTAAAGATGAGAAATTGGTTAATTTAATAACACTTGGCCATCTGTAATATCGAAGATGGCCACCAAATCTTTAAATGTCCATTACTCCTTTAATATTCACCCTAGACAAGTTTTTCCAATGGTTCTTAGTAGGGTCAAGTGTGCTCAATAAGATACTACAGTATATCACAGTCTGACCACTGAAACAGTGTAATCTTCAAGATGGTGTCCATGGTGGCCACCAAATCCTTAAAATGCCCATTTAGCCGAATGCATTTATCTTCAAAATTACACGGTTTCAGTGATCATAGCTGTGGTATACTTTTAGTATGTTATTGAGCAGACCTGCTATTCCAGAAAACCGTTAGAAAAACCTGTCTAGGATCAATAATGAAGGAGTAATGGGCATTTTAATGATTTGGTGGCTATCTTGGACGCCATCTTAAAAATTACAACTTTCCAGTGGTCAGACTTTGGTAGACTTTTAGTATGTTATTTAGCACACCTGGTACTACAAAAAAAACATTGAGAAATGGGCATTTTAAGGATTTGGTGACCACCTTGAAAACTACACTGTTCCAGTGGTCAGACTGTGGTAAACTTTTAGCATGTTATTGAGCACACCTCGTCAATTGTATGAGGTTAAAAACTAAATCATTTTGCAAGCATTGTTTTGAGCATGGACAATCTAGCAGATATTGCAAAATTATGAACCCTAGTATAAGTGGACCTCCAAGTAGTGATGATGCTTTATTTGAGAGTTTACTTTTACGATGAACAATTGAAACTAAAGTTACTTATTTTGATTAATCTAATGAATCTTTTCTTCATGTTACTCGTGTTGACTTGATAGAACTTTCAGTTTATAGGCAACTAATATTGATATAATCTTTTCTTTATATGCCATAATTGTGAGGTATCAACCAAATATTGTAGTGTTCGAATTACTCAAAATATGATCAAAAATGTTTTCCAAAAACATCCTTTATAAATACCTTTATAAAGATATCAGGCCCCTGACCCCTAAAATTTGGGAATTTTTTCATTCAAAATTTTTTGTTTTAACATATCTATGCGATCAATATGCTTCTAACAAGGTATCAACCATTATTGTAGCATTTGTAGAAGATATGACTGAATGTATTTTTTGCAGACCCCAAAAGTTTGGGAATTTTTCAAATTTTATTTTGTTTCAACATATTTATGCTATCAATATGCTTCTAACAAAGTATCAACTACTCCTGTAGCTTTTATATTTCTCAAGATATGACCGAATATGTGCTTTTTAAAAAAGTTTTTATGTGGAAGTTAGGTACCAGACCCCCAAAATATCTATGCTATCAATACGCTTCTAATGAGATATCAACTACTGTTTAGCATTCATATTTCTTAAGATATCACAAAATGTCCTGAAAATCAGTGTTTCAGCCCACTTTGAACTCACGACCTAGTGATCGCTAGCCTGGTGGGTTACCAACTGCGGTAAACTGACAAGTCTTACATACCTCCAAAATTTATAGTAGAATTATGCAAGGAAGTAGAAAAGTAGGAGCAGAGTTTGACTCTGGAGCAGCCAGGCTTGTTACATTTTTACTAAAACATATATTTATATAATTTATCTATACATAACATAAACTAGCATTCCAAGGGAAATTATGAATCATCGCCACCCAGCTGTGTTGGGGTGATCAATTAAAAAGTTGGAAAAAGGGCTGATCAATGAATAAGTTACTTCTCTCGCCTTTTGTTGATCACTAAAAAAGGTCTGAATTTTCACACAAGCAGGCACAAACTAATCACCAATTTAGCATAAACTTACATTGCATATTGAATCCCCCTCTAAAAACCTATT
Source organism: Architeuthis dux (assembly GCA_006491835.1). Taxonomy (NCBI): domain Eukaryota; kingdom Metazoa; phylum Mollusca; class Cephalopoda; order Oegopsida; family Architeuthidae; genus Architeuthis; species Architeuthis dux. The sequence continues at coordinate 1,895,039 of VCCN01001473.1, read as the reverse complement.
ATGGGGGAGAATTTTCAAACAAAAAACATTTTCTCTACTCATTGAGGGGAGTATGTGTGCAAAATTTCAAGTTTCTACTATGAACAGTTAGGGCTGGGCAAAGTCCAGATACATAGATAGATACATATAAATGTCAGAAAACATGAATAACCTAAACCCAGCAACAGTATTTAAACCAGTGTTGTGGGTAGCAGTGATTATCCGGTCTAATATACAATTATATATCTCTGGTCTGCATTTGAAATTTTTGTTTCTATTGTCGGAAGTTTTTCAGTGTGGCAGAAAAGGTCTTTTCAATGATTTTTCATCAGGCAAGTCACGTTTTAAATGAAGTGATAGCTGCAAAACCTGACCTGATCATAAACAAAAATGATTGCAGGTTTGAATTCAGTTTAAACTATATAGAATTATATTTTCTATAGTTTTGGGAAGGGTCATTAACATTCAAATAGTTCTTTTCTATAGTTTTGGGAAGGGTCATTAACATTCAAATAGTTTTTTTCTATAGTTTTGGGAAGGGTCATTAACCTTCAAATAGTTCTTCGGACGATTGAACTCCTCCTTGTTGTTTATGTTGTTAATCCATTAAGTGCGGAATTCACCCCGATGTGGCTTCCACTGCTCAGGCCCAAACCCGATAAGACAAGGAGAAAGAAACATGCAAATCCTACGTTATAAGGGCTACTTCTGTTTATCCCATCACATTCGGATGTTACACCTGAAGAAGGCCAAAGAATGGATCAGCCAAAACGTGTTAACAACACAAACAAGAAGGAGTTCAATCATCCGAAGAACTATTTGATGTATAGAATCAGTTTTAAAAATCTTGACAGCAAAATTGATGCCGACCAGTGTAATGTATTTTACAATCTGTATTATTGAGAAAATTAAATTTATACTGTGTTGGTATCACAAATTTTCCAAGTACTAGACAGACTCTAGAAAAGCATTATCTTTGTTCAGAACATCTTGCACTTCAGAAATAATATAAGAATGTAAGCATCAATCAGCTGCTTTACAAATGTCACAAGTGGGAGGCATTCATCTTCCCAAAAAACACTTTCCCGAAGTTCAATTTGCTGAACGTTGATTGGTCGAATATTTACAAAAACACTGGTTAATTTAAATTAGTGCAATGTTTACGACTTATGAAGAAAAAGGTGGCAATCCATTAAATGTAGTATTTATTTACATAAGATTTAATATTTACAATATATATTGTGTTTAAGATTTATAGAAAAAAAGGATTTTTACGATTGAGTATTTATTTACAATAATGACAGTGTTTTTTGTAAAGAACAAAATATGAAAGAATGGCCTGTTGGGTAACTCGAATTGTCTTCCTTTGTTTTTTCTGCTAATAAACAGTTGGGAAGATGATAAGTCAGCCTAGTCATGATTCGGCCAATCAACATTCAGCAAATTGAATTTCAGGAAAATGAACCAGACCTGTCACAAGTAATCTAGTGTCAAGAGGACTAAATACCAGAAGACATACATCAAGAGCAGTGTACTGAACTGCAAGATACAAGGATAAGAAAAAATATTGATATTTTAGCTAAAGATTCACTTCTTTTTTTTTTCATAACAGAAATTTAATTGTAAAGTAATTATTACAATCCCACTATCATTTTCTTAAAATGAATATAGACAATCAAGATTGAACTTGATGCTGCTCGCTAATATAATAACTACTAGGATACCCATACTTTCCTCTTGCAAAACTCACAAAAACAAGTTATAAATAATAACGTAGCTAGAATCACCTGTTTATACATCCTAACTTTCAGGTGATATATAAGAATTTTTCAGAGAAAGGTGCATTTTATACCACATTCTAAATGGAGTCTAGGAGAAGGCGGGCAGCTTTTAGAACGGTGTGATTTTCTTGGTTCGTCGGTCGTAACACTGGACTAACAGTGGGGGATAAAATTTGTATTGTAAAATGCCCACCATTTCAAACTATGCACTATTCCCGGTAAACAAATTCAGTATTTTTTCTATAAAGAAAAAAAAACATTTCAATCCAAATATATCCGTGATTTATTTTTGCACTGGGATTAATGAGTGGATCATATGAAAAAAACAAAAAACAGATCAGGACAGTCGTCACATAGCAATGATCAACAAGCTGATCTTGCTGGCTGTTGTTAGTGGGTTTGATCCTCATCAGATCTCCCAGTATAGATGGTCTGATACCAATTCATACAAAGTTACTATACTTATATAAAGAACAGTGTGATTTTCTTGGTTTGCTGTCCATAACACTTGACTTTCTCACTCGGGATAACAAATTTGGCCGATAAAAGTACTTCCTTCCCACCATTTGAAACTATGTACTTTTCAACTGAAAGAAATTTGCTATTATTTTTTCTTAGAAATTAGTTTCATAGAAATTCAAAAGTTTTTCACGGATGTTAACTAATAATCTAATAGTGTAAGTACAAAAGTCAAAACTTATTTTTGATTTTAGATACAAGATTTTACAGCTAGTATTACACACATCCAGATAAGCACTATTCTCAAATTATCTACTGGTACTAGTCAATGACTCATTGCTTCACTGCCGGTTATCATAACTGTACATAAACAGGCTCAGCTGATGTCTGCTACTGATACTATAAGTATATAATTTACTTATAAATATTATGATGTACTAGTCTTTGACCCAATGCTTTGCTGACGGTTATCAAGAGTGTAGAACAACAGGCTGTGCTGATGACTGCTACTGATACTATGTGTGACAGACATGTTAGGAAAGGAGAGGGGAGAAAAGAAAGGTAGTTTAATAAGAGGGTAGGAAGGGAGAGGGACTGATGGCTGCTACTGATATAAGTGTGACAGACATGGCTCTTTTCATATATACAATGATGGCTCTTATTAATGACGATTGTAGTTAATGCTGCGACGGTTGCAGAATAAGTTTAAAGTTTTCAGTCATTGAAATAGGCTTATGACAAAATATATACAAATAGCTACTAGTCAGAAATTTTCCATTATAATCAGTTAATGATAATAATTTCTACACACGCAATATTTTTATTTGGACAGAGTAATCATACAAAAAGGTGAAATTATTGCTTATATAACACGCAAAAGTATTAAAAAGCCCCATCCCCTTTTTAAAAAGCCCCCATCCAAGAGATTCACTAGACGCATTTATGTATCTCTAGATGCTTGTGTGGATGAATTAATTTAGGTGACCTGGACCTGAAACTGTATCAGGTCATTAGATCAGCGCAACAATAGCTGGAATAAAACAGGTCAAGGTGACAGACACACAGACAGGGACAAAGACAGTATGACAAGTAAACAAATGATGACAACCAAGCTGACATCATCAACAACCAGGTATAATCAATGAGGTAATATATATGTACACAGACGCACACACACATAGAGACATGCACACACATTCTTACAAGTCGCTAGCCAGTCTCAATTGTCACATTATCTTCAAGTCAAACCTTATTTCATTAGCTTTCAGATCCAACTTTCCCTAGTTTTATGAGATCCGCAACTGTCTATTCTAGAACAAAATAGCATTTACGAGGTCTCTCCAGAAAGTATCCAGCCATTTTAAATATCTCGAGAACTGGTTGTGCAGCCTTGGCCACCAATCAGAAGAGGTTTTCTCTCTCCTATGGGGTTACTCAGTTGGCAGTGAGATGCCAGTGAGCGAGCTTGTGTACTGTGTGATTGTCGCATTCACAATGACTGAGCCTGTCCATTCTTTGCATCTCCTGGAGGGTTTTTGGCAAAACATTGCATCACACAGGGCTGTCAGATCCCCCATACAGTCCAAGTTTGGTTCTCTGTGACTTCTGAGATTTCAGACCGTGGACAAGATTAAGGAGAATGTGATGAGGTAGCTGACTGTGTTCCCGGAAGAGGACTTTGTAGACTGTTTTGAAAAGTGGAAGGGATGCTTGGATAAATATGTGCGGTCCCATGTGGAGTACTTTGATGGCGACTAAGGCACCATTGCCCTAGGTAAGCTATTTTTTGGCTAATATTAAATGGCTAGATACTTTCCAGACAGTCTATAATTTCTCGGATTTGTGCATGAATATTTTGAAAAAGTATTTCTGAATAAAGAATTCTGGATATTTTTTTAAAATGAAATATGTGTAACATACATCTTAACTCTTTCCTCCCTGATAACGCCTCTAGGCGTGATAATAAATTTCACTCATGCCCTGATCACGTGTAAAAGCATGATTTTGTATTTGCATTATTTCCCGGGCAACAAAACAAAATGACTAAAAAAACACGTTTAAATTTAAATCTTACATAAATTTAAATCATAACTGCCACTCAATCAATAATAATATCCTTTTCAATTAACTTTTTCATGGTTTTATTTCACTGGACTTAGAAGTGATACATTGGGAATAATCACTGAAAATTTGGCTGTCAGGGAGGAAAGAGTTAAGTAAAAAAAAAAATACTTCTCTGAGATATCTAGATTGATTTCTACAAAAGTCTTATCATATAAAAGCCCATGTCACTTTTTTGTCTGTTTGTTTGTTGGTTTCTGTCATGCTAAAGCAAACAGAAAGAGAGGAAAAGGGGTAAAGAAAAGCTTGTGTTTGTGTGTTCGCGTACACTAAAGCAAACAGCTACTGTGCCTGTGTGTTCTCATCAACATCACTACTTACTACTACTAAAATTGCTGATGTCTTAGTAGTAGGACAGAAAACAAATATAGGCATCTCTGATTTTCCATGAATAAAACTGATGCTTTTCTCATATTTAAAAACAAGTTTGTTTTTTACCCAATTATGTTGCCTTATTGTTTTAAAATTATTAAAAAACAGAAAAAATGAAGTTCTGTAGAAAATCAGCAGAGAAATAAATTGCATTCCATGTATGTGTTCTTTTGTTTGCAATAAATACATTTATACTAAAATATATATGTATAATTTATCCATACGTAAATAATCTTGTAATGTTTTACGAGTACTATGCCAGTTTCCATATAAAAGACATTTTAACCCATAAGAACCCACTGTGACACCAGTGTTTTACGAGTACTATGCCAGTTTCCATATAAAAGACATTTTAACCCATAAGAACCCACTGTGACACCGGTGTCACATACAATTTAATTGATCTGCACAGTCTCTTATATAATATTATATTTTATCCTTTTTAATTCATGAAGTGTACTAAGTGACATCTACTGAACATCCTGGTGCAGTCACGTGACTGTGTGTCAATTTGCCTACCCATAATCACACATAATGTTCCTTCAAGTAAAAATGGGTCTTTTAAGAAAAGTACCCAGGTCAAATGGGCTCGGCAAAGAATACATTTTTGTCCATTCTGCTCTCCCATATTCATGTAAATAACAGCTACAAAACATGACTGCAATTACGCAGAATATATATTATTTTTTTTTTCAAAGTATCTAGTAATCTAAATCATATAAACTTACATGTCCTGGCTGCTTGAGGCTACTATTTTGATGACAGCACAAATAAATATCAGTTTGATAAGAATACAATTCAAGCAATAAATTAATTACAGGGTCAGTCTTATTCAAAACAACCACAGCTAGAGAATTGTAAAAATAAACAAAATATATCAACACCTGGATGCTTCCAACCCATTTCACCCACTTCTGAAATCACATTCTCTCAAATTTCATTCAAATCCAGGTGCCAGTGGGCATTACATACAAAAACAAGATCAATGAAATTTACACCTGTTTATTGTAGATAAGAATATTAGCTTCTAGAAACTGGTAAAAAGAGAAGCCTGACACCTTTTAGAGGACTTGAACTTGTGACCCTTATTCAGGGAAATAGCATACACCAGCTGTCTTCAGAGACATATAGTATTTCCTTGGATGAGGGTTTGAGGCACTGCAAAATGACCTGATAGCTTCATTTGTGGTCCATAAAAGCAACTCATGCAAAGTTTTTTTTCTAATTTTAAAATTCTCTCATATATACATAGATAGCTTAGTCTGGAACAAGGCCTCAATATGGTAGAGCACACAGTGAGGATAACACACACAAAGAATGGCTAATGAAGCCAGCTTGCTAGCCATTGCACCAAGAAAGGTGCTCTATATAAATAAACATATCTATGTATACAGAAATAAATACACATATATAGTATACTCATATAGACACACACACATATATATATATGTTTTGTTTTTTGTTTTTGTGTTCTTCCCACCACTCAAATCATCACACACTAACAGCTGAGCCAAATACACTGTGATTAAAATAATTCTGGAAAGACCTTGAAAAGGGCTAATTGTTTAGCTGAAAGCGCTTGGTATGATAACACTTT
>VCCN01001473.1:1865494-1876434 GCA_006491835.1 Architeuthis dux | reverse complement strand
TCTTGAATTGTAGGAATAACAAAATTAATGACTAATTTACAAAAACAGGATGGTTCATCCATGGGGGGAAAAGAGAGATGGAGTTTGGCAATGAATAATCGCAGTAACATTACCCGGCCAAGGGGTCAATGACCTGTTGTTGATGGTCAACTACGACAAGGACTGAGACCATCATGTGCCCGTGACATACACACACATACACATATAAACACACTTACTTACACACATGTATACTAGCATGGTATCAGTAAAAAATGACAGGATTATTTCTGTTATGTATGGATAAATGGCCATTTTTCGTTTTGGTCATCCATTACATTTTGGTCAATTGGCGACTTCTGTTATGGAAGATCATATGCATAAATTTCTTTTATTTCTTCATAAAACCTGGTTTTGTCAGTATTCTTTCAGCATAGAATTTATGTAAATGTATTTTTCCATATATATATTTAGAGCAAATAACAATGCAATAATCAAAGGAAATTATATATATACTAGCATATACCCATAAAAAATGAAGGGGTTATTTATGTATGAATCGGAGCCAAAAGCGATTTTATTAGGTCATTTTTTTTTATTAATTCAAGTATCCTAATTTTCAGTTTTTTAAAGTTTCACCTTCAGAAAAGTCACCACTGACGTTGTGCGGTATGGGCAAAAAGTCATAGAAAGAAACTTATTTCATTAAAAATATAACTTATTTCATTACAAAATAAATTTGATGGTCAAATTTGACAAATCTGGCCATTTAAAAAAAACATTTAGCCATGAACTTTTTGGTTTGGCCATATTAAAATTTTGAGCCATTTTAACTTTCTTTTGTCTCCCTTCCACGGTAAGGGGAAGAAGACTGCAGGGAAGACTTGGAACATTTGTGATGAGGTTTCAGAAACGTTCATCAATCTCATCCGCTAGCATCCAACATCAGTTATTGATCTTGACCTGCAACGGCAGGAGAGATTCATTGTCCTCATGTGTGGCAGATCAATGCAGACACTGAATCTCTTTGCCCGCAAGCAGAAGCCGTACAACTCAATTCCACCAACAGAGGCAGCCCTCAAGGAGCATGCCAAGCGTGCTGCATATCAGGGCTACCATCTACAGGCCAGATACCAGCAGTCCTGCTGACTGGGGGATGGATGCAGAAAGGAGAGACATGGCAGATATGTCAACATTACCCACCAATTGCAGCGATGCAAGTGCTTTAATTCACAGCAGCTGCACATGTGAGAAGTAGCAGCTAGAGGAACACTCACATATGCACAATACAGTTGTATTGCCGTTCTTTTTTGTTACTTTTCCAATAAAGTTATATTGGCAATATTTTTTGTTACTTTTCCATATCATATTATTAAATCATTATACCAGTATTAATCAAGTAAAATAATATTCTAGCATGTTTTAAAACATACACATCACCAAGATCATTCAAATCGGTCAACTACACACTTCTATATGAAAGAAAATCAACTTCAGGAGGCAATTTTGGTGCCCATCTTAAAAAATGGCCACCATCTTGGATTTCTAAGTAGCCAATCTGGCAGATTTGATCAGAAACCTCTGGAGAACAAACACACCAAATTTCATGCTTGTATCATAATGTGCTCGATTTTTCAGTTATCCGCACCACTATTAGCAATGTTACCAAAATGACTGAAAACCCTTTAGCTTCAAATAAAAGCCTGCAGTCCAACTTACATCAGGGTCCAACTAGCCCCAGTCTTCCCTATATATGTAGAAAAGAGTTTGTGAATCAATAAATTATAAATACTAAAAGATATTCAGATTACTAACTTGCCTGCACATGATTGACATCAATAGGGAATGTATATATACTGCTCTTGATATACGCATGGACTTAATCTGTCCAACTTTGTTTTATTTCTAAACTATTTATGAGGCTATTCAGAGAATGAAAAGAGATTTTAAAACTTCTCTTCAATAGAATTGCATTCATGACAAAACTTTGATCCTTTTGATTAAACTTTATCCAATTAAATAGCCTAAAGGAACAATTGGACATTCTTTCCTACAAGTCAAGTGACTATTTTATTCAAGAATTTTCTTTTTATCTGGGAAGACCAGAAATTAAACAACCAGATGGCAACACATATTTGAATAACATATTTTATCAACCATTATTAAGTTTGTCTAGTGATGTACTGGAATATCAATCTTGTCGGATATCCGGTGCCGGACTCACAAACAATGTGAATCCGGCATCGGTTATTCGACCGGATTGATATTCCGATACATTTGACTAATAGTTCTTTCATCTTATTTTTAGTTGCTTTTAAACACAACCACTCAGAGAGTCAATCTATGGCTGGTAGTAAACAGCGTGGATCGGAACTAAAGGATAAGCTTTCGGTGAGACTCGAACTCACATTCCTTTTGCCTTGTGAGGCGTGGTTATCCATACCAGCTGCTCTACCGCTTGAGCTACGAGAACCCTACAGCTGGCAGATGGTCAAATCAAAGAGAAGGTCTTTTTTCTCTGGTATTGTAAAGCAAAAAAAAAGAAACTACCATTCCAAGGGAAATTATGAATCACCACCACCTATATATGTTTCTTTTTACCTCATGAATTAAACTGAGTTGGTGGGCAGTACCACTAAAAAGTCCAAATTTTCAAACAACAAGTGAGAATACTGCTGGACACAAACTAAGGGATCAATTTGGTATAAACTTACATTGTAAATTGAACACCCCACTAAAAACATATTTTGGGAAGAATTTTCCAAAAAACAAAATGTTCCCTACTCATTGAAGGGAGTGTGTGTGAAAAATTTCAAGTTTCTACTATAAACAGTAAGGGCTGGGCGAAGTCTGGTTAATAATAGATACATATAAATGTCAGAATACATAAATGACCTAAACCCAGCAACAGTGTTTAAACTGGTCTGTTGTGGGTCATGGTGATTAACAGAACGGTAGCAAACAAAAATCTTAGTCACGTAAGCAGCAATACTTGTAATATCGGTTATTCTATATTTTCAGCTACGCATGCAGTATGGAGATGTTCTCAAATCTTTCCTTTGTGATATTCCCATATACCTTCTTTATTGAGCAAAGAAAACCACATAGCATTGAAAGCCATACTAGCCTAACTTTACACTACCAAGAAAAAGAGATCCTCTCTTTCCATACTGTCAGTGCACCTGAAGAAGGCTATAGAATGGATCAGCCAGGACATGAAGAAGACATTCAGTTGTCCACTGCATGAATGAAAAACAAAATGCAATTTGTAGATGTGATACTTAAATTAATACTAAATTCTCATTTCAGAAAACTCGTTGTACCTTCAAAAACAACGTATATTTTCAAGTGTTCTACAGCAGGTCAGAGTACTGATTTGACCTGGGTAGGAAAAGCATTATCAAAACAATTGATTCATTTGCTTCGTGTAATTTCTACAGAAAATGATTGGCAGCCAGAACCAGGCTGTACAAATCAAGATAACAACAAAGAGAATGTCCAATAGATTAAAAACAGGTCTGGTTAGTCACTCAATAGAAACTGTCATGCGATCAATGTCTTTTGGCAGCATGCCATGTTGGGGGTGATCAATTAAAAAAATTGGAAAAAGTGGTGATTAATTAATCACCACTTTTGTTGGGCAGTGATCACTAAAAAAAGTCCATATTTCCAAAAATCAAGCATGAATGCTGCCGGACACAAACTAAGGCATGAACTTACATTGTAAATTGTTGAACCCCCCACTAAAAACATGGGGGGGGGGGGTAAAAAAAAAACCAAAAGAACCTTTTTTTCTAGACATAATAAGGAGTAAATGTTTAAAATTTCAGCTCTCTAGTTCCATTGGTGTGGCCTCTACGTGTGATGGGGGCGCACCAGCTAGACCAACTTAAAAACTGAAGAAATCCATGTTGACAGTTTTGGTGGACGGTTTCTAAAAACGAGCCGAAAGGATTGGCACCGTCTGTAAGCACACACACACGGCCAGGCTAAGTATAAATAAGAAGCTAATTCACAGGATCAGGTAAGCATGACTCAGTTAATCAAGAGATATTGATCAATGGCAAACTGTTACTCTAAGATACCCAAGGAATCCCCGCTATCCAAAGGTAGAGCATTCCTATAAAATCTTTCATAAGCTGAAGTGGCTTAAAAAAAGAGAAGCAGCAATTACCATTAATTTAGATGGGAAATTTTTTTAGCATCCCCAGACCCCCAAAATGGTGATGATGGTCTGTTAGGTTGAGTCATTGGAGCTTTTGGTGGTTGGAGGTACAAGAGACTGAGATGTAGGAAGTGCGTGCTTCCTCTATAATGGCCTGCTCAAAACATACGCTGAAGGCCATTTTCACTTTTTGCCTATTTTCATAAAAGCAATGAAGTGGTGTAAAGTGAACTTTCAAAAAGCACGAGATACCCGTATAGAAAAACAAACAGAACATCTGAAAGGGTCTACAGAACTTGAATGTTAAAAAATGATATTTGTGGGCTGAATGCTTGAATAACATGAGTCACACTTTTTGACCACAGTCTAGGCTGCTTTTTTACCTCTGTCATTACTTTAAATAACTGTTTCAAGTTACACTGCTTACTACTGCCCCATTATTATACATAGAAAGATATTTACTGTATCTGCCGGACTATAAGCCTAATGGTTTACAACAGTATTTGGAGGATTACCGCTCACTGCAACTCATCCAAGCCCCATTACTATCGATATTGAGCTTCAGTAGAGAGCCCCCTTAGTCATAATACCATCGCATTGGACGCAATGTAATATTTGCATAGTTTTTTAAGAAATTAAATGTCTTGTTGTATATACTGGCATATACAGTACACCACTTGGCTATTGCATATTTTACATGCGCACAAATGTATTGACGGCTAAGACCTTTCTGCCTTGAAAATTAGCATTAAAAATACTGGTTTTGCTGGAGCTCAAAAGCCATTTATTGGTACAAGACAGCAAGAAAGATGATAAAAACAGGTTTGGTTAATCACTCAATATGAACCATCATGTCTTGGCCACATGTTGGGGGTGATCAGTTAAAAATTGGAAAAACGTGTGATTGATGAATAAGTTACTACTTACTGATCTCTAAAAAAAAAAGTGTGAATGCTGCAACATAATATATTATGATTTACTAAATAAAATCTACAATTCCATGAGGAGGGATATTATTAGGACACATCCATTAAGGAACATCATGATATATGTTGTCAGCATTTTACAATCTACGTCATATTTTTCACTGCATCCTTGTGAATATTAATATAGCAGCTACGTCCTATTATAAGAGACATGATGATTCAAACTGACCCACGAACGGAACTGTTCAGTCTCAATTACCCGATCCCATTTACTAGACAATGAATAATGGAGCTTCTAATCCTAAATTCTTAAGTAGAAGTGAATGCTATTTATATACATTGATAAGCCGAAACATTATGACCACCTGCCTAATAAGGTGTTAGTCCTCCATGCGCCTAGTCCATTTGGATAGTGTAATTGTTCGCATGTCTGTCTCACACGCAGAAGGTCCGGTGTTCATGGAAAACTCTTCATTAGGACAAATTTCCCTGTGCACTCAGCAGGTAACTGAGTACACACTAAGCTGTGTGATTAGGGTGGAGGTATCCCTTTGGTGGTGGGTCATAAAAAGTTATAAGAATAAAGTCTTGGTCTCAACCAGACTTGAAACTTGCAAGGATCACTAAGCTGACACATGCAAAGGAAACTGGGACTTTGTCACCAGCCATTCATACTCCAATGCGAGTTGTCTCCTAAGAGATATACGTTTTACCGATACTTTACTGTGATGTGCCCGCAAAACAGCTCTTACCCGACCAGGTATAGACATTACAAAACTTCTAAAGATTTCCTCTGAGATCTGGTGCCAGGATGTGGTGTTGGTTTTCCAGAGTGAACCTGTTGGTCCAACACATAATGGGATGAGATCTGGGGAGTTTGGTGGCCAGGGCAACACAGTGAAGTCTTCATGTTCCTGAAACCATTCCCACACAACTCGTGCAGTGTGGCAGGGCGTATTGTCTTGCTGAAAGATGCCAGTGTCATTGTAGATGACTCTTGCCATGAATGCATGTACCTGGTCTTGAATGATGTTCAGGAAAGTGGTATGCAACAAAGTACCTTCCACATGAATGATAGGACCCACTGCCTCCACTGGCTTGTTGTTCTCCCACAGTGCATCCTGGTGCCATCACTTCCCCAGGATAACGAAGAACACATACCCTGCCATCCACTTTATTCAGGAGAGAGGGAGACATCAGACCAGGCAATCTTCTTCCATTAATATACGATTCAGTTCCAATGTTCGAGTGCCTATTGAATATGCTTTTCGTTGATGAACATTGGTTAGCAGGGGTACTATAGCTGGCCTGTAGCTATGCAGCCCCATATGCAACAAGGATCAATGTACGGTGTGTTGTGATGCATTCATTCCTTCACCTTGATTAAAGCTATCTGCAATTTGTGCCACAGTAGTCGTTCTGTTGGCTCATACTTACTGATAGGTGCTCACCACAACTGAACGTGAGCAGCCCACAAGCCGTGCCATTTAAGAAACGCTTTGACCTAGTCCTCTGGCCATAACAATTTGGCCTTTATCGAAGTCACTCAAATCTTTCTCTTCTTGCCAATGACTGTGGCATTCAACACATCCAGTACTCGAGGACGGCTTACCTGCTTATATGCCTCCGACATGCGCAGTTGTTACAAGGCAGTAGCTGTCATTCTTGCCACATATCGCTGCTCATAATATTTTGGTTTATCAGTGTATATGAAATCAATGCTCTTCAAACTGGCACACTTTCATAATATTCATATCAGTATTAAAGATAGGAAAATATTTTTAGGATGATGTCAACACTGGGAAAGATTAATAGACCACAAACAAGGTCAATAAAATGCAAAACAGTAACATTTTAAATCACCACTACCCACAACTCTGGTTTATTGCTGGGTCTAAGTTATTCATGTGTTCTGACATTTATATATATCTATCTATGTATCCAGACTTTGCCCATCTCTAACTGTTCATAGTAGAAACTTGAAATTTAGCACACACACTCCCCTCAGTGAGTAGGGAAAATTTTTTTTGTTAATTCAAATTTAGACTTTTTAAAAATCTCTCCTTCCCATCTTTCTTGTTGACATAACGTTTTGGCCGATTCATTCTACGGCCCTCTTCAGGTGTAAAATGTAATATCCGTAAGGAAAGAGTTTAAATTTTCTGTTTGATAACATTTTTGTATCTATGTATGCATTTATATCTATCTATGTATCTGGACTTTGCACAGCCCTAACCGTTCAAACTTGAAATTTTGCACGCACATACACTTCTCTCAATGAGTAGGGAAAATGTTTTCTAAATAGGTTTTTAGAGGGGTTCAATATGCAATGTTTATGCCAAATTGAGTTTTAGAGATAAACTGATCACTTGAACAACCTCCTCCCCACCCTAGACTGGTTTAGGGGGAGGATGTTAAATTGATTCCTGGGGTTAGGATAGGCCTATGGAAAGAGTAACTTTACTCCTGTAGGATGAAGGGTAAATTTTCAAGACTTATGGATGGGAGGATTATGCCTGAAATACAGTATTTCCTATTATTGTAAATAATATCTAAACTACAGTCTGAAATGCCTTTTGCCATTTAGCCAAGTGATATCTTTTTCCATTCAAATGCTTGACATTTCCTACAGTACTGTTGTACTTTGTTTCGATTTTCTTTAAGAATTAATCTGTGAAAAACATACATAGCTTAGTTAAACATATGAACCTTTTCAACAATATTTACTGGTAATATTTATGTGGACTTCATCCACCAGCAACCACAACAAAGGAAATCTAACTGGCAATGTTATCACTTACTTTGTTCCCAGTACAAAGTGTGTAGTAGATTTGCCAAATCACAAAACTGAACCAATTTTTAAGAAATCTAGAATAAGATTTTTAATTAATGTTGGTGATAGGGGAAAAAAGTCATAATGCAGGCTAGGAAAAAAGTCATAGGAACATTTTTTAGGATAGAGTAAGGTTTAAGCACCCCGAAATTGACCGAATTGAAACTCACACATATTGACACCGGATGACGTCATTGAAACGTCAGCAGTCTTACCAAGATAAACAAATACATGTTTTTTAAGGAAGATCGCAGCTTAACTTTGCATGGACCTTTTTTGACAAGTTTAAAATTAAAAGAGTGAAATTGAAATTAATAATCTCAAGTTTTTAAAAACTTTTTTTCATCCAGTCCAGAAAAATGATGAGCAAAAGAGAAAGAAAACAGAAGCATTTTTAGGGTTTTTTAACGAAAAAATGATTACATCACAAGGTTTTTTAAATGTTTAAAACAGGCACTAATCATCCATTTAAAATAAAATAAGAAATTATAGAATTATACCACTATAAGAGCCAAAACCGTTCAAAAATGGTGTATTGCGCACACATCTGGGCACTTTCCACACTCGATCGAGTACAGAAGCGAATGCGTGGACTAGTGGGTGACAAGCTTTTTTTTCCACACTCCAATCACTGTCCCATCGTCGTAATGTTGCAAGTTTGGCACTTTTCTACCATTACTTCCATGGAAAGTGTTCAGATGAACTACATACCCTAGTCCCTCCTGTCACATCCATACTTTTTAGATATATCAAGGACTCACTGCAAGTTCCACGCAAATAGCTTCTTCTCACAAACATCTGCTATGTGGAACAAACTCCCTTCTGAATGTTTTCCTCGACGAGTACAATCTTGACATTTTTAATCAAGAGTGAACAAGTGCCTTACCCAATGTTAGTCTTTTTTTAATTCTCTTATTGCTCTTCATTTTTAGTGTTTCTAACTCTTATAAGTCATTTTAACTCTCTTATTGCTTTTCTTAGGCTTCATTTTAAACACTTCATGTTTTAGTGTTTCCAACTTTACAATTTTAACATTAATAAGCTATTTTAACATTTTATTACTGGTCTTAATTCTGTGGCATAAATAACTCCCTTCTTTCTTACTAGGGTGATTAGTGATACTGAATTAGTGATAGCGAAAGCAAATGTTCATGGACATCAATTATCTGATATTATATCACTGTTCTAACCGAAGACTTTTTCAACTAAAACTGTATACCTACATCATTTAGTTATGGCAGATTTTACAAGTAAGAGAATATTGGCTAGAATGGTTAATACTCTGCTCCAATTATCCATTCAGCAACTTTCATCTCCAAATTATGATTAATGAGCCTAAACCAGAGATTTTCCAACCCAGAGTTTGATATTCTAACCACTAAAGATAAAAGCACAATCAAATCGAGTGTGGGTTCTAAGAAATGATTAAACAATCACAGCATGAGAGATAAAAGATGTGACTTTTTATCACAGGTCAAAGGGTAGGTTTAGAATTTTTAAAATCATTGATAGCAAAGCTAAAAGTGATCACAAAAATAACTAGCATTCCAAGGGAAATTAGGAATCACTGCCATGCGCATATGCTTCTTTTTACAATTAAGCCGTGGTGGTGGTAAGATTAAATTATCTTGATGAAAATGCTACCAGTATGGTTTGAATCATAAATTCATCTATTTTAAAAAACAAAATAAGAGTGAATGTGGCCGGACACAAACTAAGGGATCAATTTAGGATAAACTTACATTGAAAATTGAACCCTCCTAAAAAACCTACTTGGGCCAATTTTCAAAAAAACAAAAACATTTTCCCTACACATTGAAGGGAGTGTGTTTGCAAATTTTCAAGTTTCTACTATGAACGGTTAGGGCTGGGCAAAGTCTGGATACATATAAATGTCAGGACAAGTGAATAACCTAAACCCAGCAACAGTGTCCAAAACAGTCTGTTGTAGGTTTAATTTGATAAAACGATTCTGGAAACAAGTCACAACTTTGGCTTCTGACTTGGAAACAAATCATAGGAAAATAGGTGACATTTAATTAATTCAATCTATAGTAATAAAATATGTTTTTTGGCAAGTTTAACGAGTCCGTCTTCAAAAATGTATCCGATCATTGGAACTGATTTGACCTATTACTGCTAAACAAGGTAAGATTTGTTAGTTTCGTAATAACCGTATTTATTCGAGTACAATGCAATCTTGTATATAATTTCTAGCTAAAAATCAGTAATCTATTATAATGTTATCATTTTTTTACATTCGAATATAATGTTGCACACCAATTTTGTCCCTGAGTTTTAATATTAAATTTCTTGCATTGTACACAAGTAAATACAGTAATTTTTTGGTTAAAAAAGAATTTAATAAAATTAATGAGAAAAATATGTGAACCATAACAATATGAAATGTCAGATTATAATTTTTTTTTATTCAATTATTTATTTACGCGATTATTATTTATTTAATTATTTGTTTACAAGCTGTTAAAATTTTTTTATGAATTATGAGTTTCCTTCCCACTCTTATTTCAAAAACGTATAATTTAAATAAATCTTTTTAATTCATTTCCAAGTTTTCAATTATTTTTCATTTAGCATGCCTTGTAGAGTTCCAGATAAGTTGACAATAGTCGACCAAGTGTTGACTGATGATATAGAGATCCAGGATGATGACTGAACTTTGACCACTTTGTCCAAGTGAAACAGGAGAATTGGACATAATTGCATGGTTAGCCAAGCATCGGTTAATCAGAAATAATTATGAATGCCAAAAATGCAACATTCCATGTGGAATAAATAGGAAAGCCAATCGCAAAGACAAATACATATGGTACAAGCGGGTTTCTTTTTTGAGAGATCTTTCCACCTGGATCTTATTCAATTAATTAATCACTGCTACCCACAACAGACCGGTTTAATCACTGTTGTTGGGTTTAGGTTATTCATGTGTTCTGACATTTATATGTATCTATGTATATGGACATCGCCCAGCCCCACCTGTTCATAGTAGAAACTTGAAATTTTGCACACACACTCC
>VCCN01001473.1:1847797-1865307 GCA_006491835.1 Architeuthis dux | reverse complement strand
CCCACCACCACTGCTTAATTTATGAGGTAAAAAGAAGCATATGGTGATTCATAATTTCCCTTGTTTTGTTTATTTACTACTGGAGCAAGAAAATGCTCCAGAAAGATCTGTCTGCTGAGGCTGGTATTGCAAGGGGCAAAACAAGCCTGGAATGGGCGAAGTCCTGCAGGAAGGACTATCTGGCGCCTTTTCCACACCATCCCATAAGAATCGGTGGTACAGAGTGGGTCGTCAAGGGTTGACAAGACCCATTTCTCTAAAAGTGTAATAGAGGAAGGGTGCACCGAGGACAATGGGTATTTGGGAGTATCGAAAGAGACACTGGAAGGTGTTTCGTTCTACCAGTTGCAGACAGGACAGCACCAACACTGCATGCTGCAACTGGAGAATACATTTTACCCAGAACTCACATCATTTCTGACAGTTAGCCATCGTATAATGATACCCCCCAAATAACCGATAAAAATTACAGACATTCCGTGGTGATACATTCTGAAAATCTTGTACACCCAAGTAATAGGGAGATACATACTCAAAATATTGAGTGTATGTGGTCTCGCCTACATTCTAAAATAAAAAGAATGTTTGGTACTGAGGAAGAGATGCTTCCACTATACCCTTACGAATTTCTGTGACGAGAACAAATAAAAAAAAACAGCCCAGAAAATGCATTTTTTCAAAATTTATTTAGACACTTACACATCATTATATCTTACTTATTAAATTGTTTCATATTGTTATGGATCACATATTTCAGAATGAATAACTACGGAAAGTCTGTAATATTTCACAGATAAATTGTACCCTTGTAAATAAATAATTTAATAATTAACTTATAATCTTACATTTCATATTGTTATGGTTCACATATTTTTAATCACCACAACACTGGTTTATTTCTGGGTTTATGTTTATGTTATTCGTGTGTTCTGACATTTCTATGTATTTATCTATGTATCCAGCCCTAACTGTTTTTGAAAATTCCCCTCTAAAAAAGGTTTTTAGAGGGAGGGTACAATATGCAATGTAAGTTTATGCTAAATTGGTCACTACTTTGTGCCCGCTTGTTTTTTGAAAATTCAGACCTTTTTTAGTGATCACAACCCAATAAAAGGCAAGAGAAGAAAATTATTCATTGAGCACCCCTTTTACCAACTTTTTAATTGATCATCCCCAACACAGCATATATGGTGGTGATTTATAATTTCCCTTGGAATGCTAGTTACTAATTTTTTATAATCTTGTAAATAAATAATTGAATAAAAAAAAGAATTATAATCTGACATTTCATATTGTTATGGTTCGCATAATTTTATTTTATTTTATTAAAATTCTGAAAATCCTTTTTTTAACCAAATAATTACTGTATTTACAATGTGTATAATGCAAGAAATTATATTCAAGATTGCAATGTACTCGAATAAATACGGTTATTACAAAACTAACAAATCTTAGCTTGTTTAGCAGTAATAGGTCAAATCAGTTCCAATGATCCAATACATTTTAGACGGCAGACTCGTTAAACCTTGCCAGTTTTTTTTTGTAAACGTGTAATGACATATATAATTGTGCTGTTGGTGTGTACAAGAAATGTATTGTAAGCTTAAAATATTACTAATTTTATTATTATAAATTAATTGTGACTTTTATTATCAACATTTACTTTAATAAAATATTACTAATTTTATTATTATAAATTAAATGTGACTTTTTTCCTAGCTAACATTGTGACTTTTTTACACAATCGTCTCACTACAACTGAAGAAATATGTGTGTGTGCACTGCAATTACTCAACAACTGGCCATTGTACGAAGTTGACATTAGCCAGATATATTAGTCAGCACAGAAGGCAGTGCAGTGTCAAGTTTGAAGTTGTTTGTATCAGCCGTTCTTGAGAAATCTACTAAAAATAAATATATCTCTATAATACTAGCTTCATGTCAGCCATTAAACGAAAACATAAAGATGCTCTGCCTCTCTCAGCATCACTGCTGTAAAACATCTCTAAAACGCTAGCTTCATGTCGGACATGAAAAAATGAAAACGTAAGGATACTCTGCATCTCCTCAACAAGCCCAACATGTTTTGGTGGACACGACTTCACCCCGTCCCCTTAGCAGCGGTCAGAAAAATGCAGAATTTTATGACTCCATGACTGGCAACAATATCACCATCGCTTTCTTTATAGTTTCTATAAATTATCTCCCTTGACTTTCGCTCTTTAGAGTAATCTAAATTGAGATATAAAATATCTAAATTGGCAACACTGAAGAGAAGTAACCAAAATACTTTGAAGCCGTAGTTTCGTATGACTGACAGAAAATTATTTTACATGACAATTATGGCAGGTTGCTCCATGCACCAGAAAGTCTGACCCCTTCCAAACATGCACCTTTGGAGCGGGCACTGCATTAGTTTTATTAACCCTGTATGGGGTAAGTGACTATATATGATCACCTGAGAACCTGTCAGCCACATGCAAATTGTAGCCCCAAAGACAACATAATCCACACCGATGTGGTCTGCAAGCTTTGCAAAGTTCACTTGTGCTTGAACAAAGACAGAAACTGTTTTGAGGCATACGACACCCCATTAAATTAGCCTGTTTTTGGCCTGCACAATAAAATTTTAAAATCAATCAGGTGTTATTTTTTTGGTCAATATCAATTTTGTGTATGTATTCATTATATTGAATGTTATTCTTTAATTCTATGTTTTATTTAACTTTCTACTTTAATTTTTAATATTTTCCCTTTTTCATCACTTTTTGAGTGTGGCACCATATATGATCACTTCATCAGAGGAGGTTTTTTCAAAAAAATTGCAACTGAATATATCTTGTAATTAGGTCTAGTTTAACATACAAAAAGGTTGTTTGGGTATCTAAAATATTTTTAGGGTTGCCCTATAACAGGGTTAACTCAGCAACTTCAGAAATACATCATGCAACATTTTTTCTATGTAAAATGTCATATTTGCTCAAGTTGTTTTTTTAATTAAAGTATAGAAATTCAATATTTATTCAAGCTGTTCTAAGGTTAATATTAAACCAATTACAATGTTTCAATTTTTAGTACTACTTTTTCACTGCTACTTCTTCTGTCTCCGGCCTCTTTTCATCTGAAGTTCTTGTCATTTTTACAACACAATTTTTCATAATGGGTGCGGGATGTGCATAGGAACAGAGATCGCAATTTATAACAGAAGTGACTGTGTGTGCATACATACAATTAGTTCATTGTTCTTATTTTGATGTCCAGTCATACATAAAATATGTAAACAAATGCCAATTAGTCACATTAATGACTGGACAACAGTTTCTGAATAAAGTCTTACCCGTTTAGTGTCTTAATAATGAAAGGTTCAAACTTGACTCCTACTTTTCTCTTTTTTTCTCTCTCTTTATTTGTTTCCCCACGACAGAAAATTTGACACAAGGTCATTTTAGGGTGGGATCCTGCACGTGAACATGCAGGCAGGGGGAGGGGGGGTCACCAAGTCCCTGCAACTGATGTCATGTGTACCTTGGGGCAAACTGGTCATTGGTCACAGGACGAATCCTGAGAATGCTGGACGAGGATCCCAGGACGAATCCCGGGTAAGGTCCACTCAACTTCTCGATCAGAAGGCTTCAATATCCTGTGCAATGCGACAAGGACCCCAGGGACGAATCCTGGGCAGTGTTTATCTGTACTTCAAAGCCATGAAGGTTTCGAAGAACAGATACTACACTTTGATCTTAGCTAAAAAGCCGAGATGGGGCTGCACTCCTACTTCTATTCCAACTGAGGATGATTACTGCAACTTTTGTATTGTATATATAATCAATAAATCTGGAGATATAACACTTGTCAGTTTAGCTCAGTTGGTAAGAGAGCTGCCTAGCAATCACTTGGTCGTGATTTCAAATGTTAATTTTATATATAGGTTTGGTTTAACGTGATCTGATAGACAAACAGTGAAGAGTTTACTCCCCTAAATTAGGTGAGAATTGTTCTTGTTACGGGGCGGGGAGGGGGGACAAAGTCAACTCCAACTTTGACAATAAATCTGGGTAGTATGACTTCTTGTCCTTTGGTATTATTGAACTTGATTGCTGACTTCTCTGATACAGACAAGGTAACCTAATGTTGCCTGGGTTCAAATAACTTATTAGATCATTAATTTTATTTCCCTTAGTAGTTTCTAAAGAGAGAAGGCCTACTTCTGTCTCAATAGACAATGGGGTGACACTGAAGTGACCCTCAAAGGCGCATGAAGATCCTGGGGTGTCCAGTTGACAGAATACCCCTCTTGGCAGGAAAGCAAAGCGCGATACATAGGGCACCAGCTAGGCTGCATGAGCTGCCAGAGCTGGCATCCAACCGCCTGGTCTGGGAATCAGAGTTGCCCTTTTCCTAGACTGGTTGCCTTCCCAAGGCTAGAGAGCCCAGTCTGTCCTGCTATTTTATCCATAGGAGAAACTCAGCTCAATGATTCCATTGTCCGTGCTGTTAACCATTATGCCACTCACACCTCCTTTTTTCTAAACAAAGAAACTAATTATCAAATTAAAAATAATAAACAAATACAATAAGCAACAAGAAAGCACTCAGAGAGCGCATACCCCTGCCAACGCTGTACACTAACTAAAAACTGAATGAAAATAAAATATTTTTAAAAAATGGAAGAGAATGCAATTTTCACAATATGTACAAATCTTGAGTTACTTCTCTGGAAATTTAAATTTAGCATTTTTATTTACTGTTTGCTTTTAACCTCTTTTCATGCAGAATAATAACAAATAGCTCTCAATGGAAAACAAATCACTTCTTCCTTAGCCCTTAGGTGATCAATAAATAAGTTACTTCTCTTGCCCTTTGTTGGGCTGTGATCACTAAAAAAAAGTCAGAATTTACATTGTAAATTGAACCCCCCACTAAAAACCTATTTTTTTAAAGTGGGGATTCAAAAAACAAAACAAAAAACGCTTTATCTAGACATAATAAATGTTCAAATTTTCAGCACTCTATCTCCATTGGTACAGCCTGTATGCACCATACATACATACATAGCCAGCCAGACCTACTTAAAAACTGAAGAAACCTATATTGATGTTGACAGTTTTGGTTGACAGTTTCTAATTAGCTTATATAATGAAATTTTAATAATTCTGAGTATACTTATGTAGGAAGTTTGTAACTTCTGATGGAAAAAAAAAAGGTCTTGTTTTATGTTTTCAATCTACTCTTCCTACCACCAAATCTTATAGTAATGGAAATCTTTCTTAAATGGTTGAATCCAAATTTCTCCCAGAAAATTGCATTTTACACCAAGAAAACAGTTCTATGCAAAAGATATTTCACTGTAGGTGGGTTTTAAACTATATTTCCAAAGAGTTCTATGAATCTGGAACCATCCAAAGACCATTTTTTGGTCCGGCCAAAAACTAACGTCCATAATTTTAAAGTACAGGAGCCTAAAAAGGAAAATAAGATTAAGTTGCATTTTCTTTTTCTCGTCGACTAGAACTAGAAGCTAGCCAATATCCGGTTCTAAACATAGGAAACAAATAATCTTTATATCAGAATCTTCTCCAGTCATTATTCTTACGAATAGCACAAAGATTTCTTACAATAAAATTAATTTTTATAAAGGTTTTGGGCAATTTTTCGTCACAAATCGCTTGGTCAATGAAACAGTAGTAGCAGTAGAGTCACACAAACACCCCTACCCTTTCTTATCACAGAATATCAGCAGCTTGCCCTTACTGCGATGATTTTCTTTTTTTATGGAGTTGAATGGAGTTTTTATGGTGTTGAATGGAGTTTATGGAGTTGCAGTATGTGAAAAAGAAGACAAATTTCAAACAATCACAACAAGAAATAAATAATTTCTTATTTCCGAATTAAATATTAGTAGGCCCCATTTAAGCCTTCCGTAGGAACTAGCTAAAAACCCACCCTATCAGGTGGGTTCTTAGCTAGTGAAAATGACAGTCAGGCATTTTATACATTCTGATGACTTCTACTGAAGTTGCTTGATTTCAGTTATAAAAACTAAAGACATACTACTTTTTATTAAATTTGAATAGTTTTTACCTTCATCCTCAAACTAGTCAAATTTAATTTTTTTAAAAGTAGTGTTACTATACTTCATCCAATAATAATAAAGATTGATATTAGGACATATTTAATAAGTTGTGAATATTGAAGTTGCGAATTCTTTGTTTTATGACATTTTCTTTGTTTTGATTAACAGACGACACAGCAGACTTTCTGCAGGATTAATTAGACCAAACAGCCAGATTAATTAGACCAAACAGCCAGAGAGTATCACATTGTTTGCTGTGGTTTCTCTTTAATTCAATTTGTCACAATAACTGTGAAACTCGAAAAAGATAATTATGTTGTTGACATACCATTAAAGAGAATTAGGTTAAGAGCCGGTTTAGCAAACCAGAGTCATTTTTTTATGAAAATGTATTTTTCCGACCTCCAATTTCAGGCAGACTCACATTAAGACGGACACAAATCGTAATAAATATCATTTTTATTCTAACCCATAGTTGCGTAAAGACAGAAACAAAATAAGGTGCAATTTAGTAGTCTATGTCAGAAAGATGGGCACAAAAAAAAGGGTCTAGTTTTGCATTATACTTACATTGTAAATCGAACACCCACTTCCGCTTCCACTTTAAAAGATACTTTTTCTCAAAAATGAAAAATGTCCAGAAGAAATGGAGGTCATATTCAGTCAAAGCAAATCAAACTACATACACTGTCCTACAAAAATACACTGGTTTGTTAAACCGAATCTGATTTTGCCTCTCTTATCTTAGGGATTTGGGTAGAGGATGTTCATAAAGTAGAGCATACAAATTTAGGGCTCCCAACAGATTGTGGTTTAAATTCATATTTGGAACATAATCCCTGTTTTTTTCATTTCTCGTTATTAATGCACATATTTAGATGTTCTGTTGCACTAACCCAGTGGTTCCCAACTGAGGGGAAATCCCCCCCCCCAGGTGGAGAATTTGGGTAGTCCCAGGGGGTGAATAAGGCTATTAGGTAAAAATAAAAGTCCAGTCTAGAGAAACGGTTTTCTGAACTTCTATCTATCAAGTTGAAAGCTCGAAATAAACTACAAGTCCCACAAATCGAATTGAAATTTCAAATTATGTGTTCCTAATTATTTTCACTTGCTTTCTTTGAGTAACAAATACACAGCAGCTGCACAATTATAAAATTAAACTAATTCTTAGTATGAAACTGTCTAAATATATGTAAAATAAAGTTATTATTTGAAATTATTCTTTGTTGCAACTTAATAAATGGAAGGGGGGGGGAAATACTAGTAATCTTATTGACAAAGGTGTGGAACGACTCGAAAAGGTTGGGAACCACTGCACTAACCTCATATACATTTCTGTATGTAAGAAGTGAGTTATTTATGCATAAGCACACAAGGTAGTTGCAGGAAATATAACAATTGGTAAAGTCCAGCATCAAGATTTAACCTCAACACTTCCACAATAAAAGTGTCTAATTGATTTGTGTACTTGTAAAATCCAAGTTGTTCCAAAGTACATAAGCTCAAAGCTGACACAGCTGCATGAAGGGGAACATCAGACAGCAAAAATACCTTGTCCCCATTAGGGCTGCCATATCTGAACAGTCAAAAAAGAGGACATCTTCGAAGACATCTTATCTGAAAGTCGCCTTATCCACTGAATTACAGTAATTTTGCTTCCTTTTGAAGAAATTTTAAGATCTTTCAATTATGCAAGTAGTTGGTGATGACTTGAGTGCCCACTGCCGCTCAAATAACAAATTGTGAAAAATAAGTGGATCAAGCCTTTTATATGATCAAAACAGATTCCACCAAATCTCATGTGTATAAAATTGCCGAAAATCCCAAAAGGAAAAAACAATGCCCCCTTTGAGAGCTTCACACTCAAACAGTATGCTAGATAAAGCTCTCCTAGTTTTTTTTTCCTGTCATTTATAACATATTAGGTCATGTGCATGCAGTAACCATATTTATTACTGTTTTAGGAGTGTCAGAATGATTGTTTGAAATGTGCTCGATTTTTCGAATGTCCTCAAAATTGCTTATTTTCATGTCTTCATTTGAGCATGTGGGCAGTTAGCTTACTATTTATTCTCATGTATCTGAAGATGATCTGACAAAGATTTGATATTGTTGCTGAGCTTCCTTCTGGAGTTATGATCTTTTAATGCATACGAGGGTACTCCTGAAAAGTTATTGGCTTGAGAAACGATGTCAGTTCTTTGGCCGACCCCACTTCCCAAAATCTGAGCGTTATTTTGTCACTATAGATGGAAAGAATGTACTTTTATATTGTAGAGTGCCAATTTGCAGGATTCTTTGCGCTTATTTTTTAATTTGTTTCTAGGTCATTCCCTTCTTGGTTGGGCTGAGGACTTTTCAGCACTCCTCATATTAAATATTCAAAATTGTATCCTTTTCACAAAGCAACTTATACAGTGAGTAAAAACTATTTGTTTGCTGAAATAATTACAAAATATTGTCTTTGTCAAATTCATGCAACTATTCCACATCAGATGGTTCACATTTACAAGGAATGAACAAAAATTTGGGCAGGAAATCGACACCTGAGAAAAAAAAAAAGACCAAACTTGTATAAAAAATAATTTTGTCATCAATTTATTAAAGGTCACTTTTTTTTTTTTTAAATTCAGGAAATGCTCGAACGGAACTCTTACTTTGGGATTTAAAAAATAGGAAAATTAAGTCAAATATTTTTCTTTGATTAATTATAATTCAGGCTTTTGATCTGGAAAAATATTTTTCTTTCACTCAATATCTTTTTTTAAAAGATTTTTTAAACAATTATTTGGATTAATTCAATATTTTTTAAATGCATATTTTTTATTCTTGTATCTATCGTGCTTCGAATGAAATATATTTTAAAATGATATATCAATGCTGAATAATTAAATATATACAAAGAAAAAATATTTATTTATATGTGTTTCTTATATTTTTTTCTTTCGCATTGTTTTTAATTTCCTCAATTGTAGTTCTTTTGATCTATGGTGTCTTGATAGGGTAGCTATTCCAGAGTTGCATAATGAAGTTTGTGAAAACAATACAGCGATCTTTCGAATAGCTACACTATCAAGACACCATAAATCAAAAGAGGGAAAAAAACTCGATGAGGAAGCAAAAAGAAAAAATACACAGTAAATATTTTTTTCTCCATAAGTTTGGTATAGGAGCACCTGTTATTTTTTTATGGGGAATCTGGGATGGTGACCTGGGGAATTTTTCTCAAACAGGGTGATCTGATATGGAATGACCCAATATGTGTTTTGTAAGCCTTTCATTTCACCCAAGCATTTCGACACAAAAAATCATTATCCTTCCATTTGTATTTTGTTGAATATTATAAAATATTCTTCACTTGCTAACTTATATGAACCTTTTTATCTTCAATTCAATATGTGTCTTAAAATTAACACCTTACTTCTGTCTGACTACCCACAAAAATTTGGCTTACTACTATCAATTAGGAAGCCTAATCTTACAACCTCATGAGCCCTGTCACACACCTAGGCTGCTGCTGGTTATTCATTCATGACTTACTCAGAATACAATAACATACACTTGTAGTAGGATTTAGCTTAAAACAAGTGGAGTAAGAACTCTCTATTACCAAGCCTGGCTGCATTTTTGAACACACGCTTACTGCACATTAAATCGGAAGTGTCAATAAATATGAAAAAAGAAAAAAAAATTAGATACCCCAACCTCCTCTTTGCAGTAAGGTAAGTTTTTATTTATTATCACTTTTCTGATTCATAATAAATTGTATAAAACTTAAAACTCGTTGATATCAGCTTCGCAAAAATAGAGGGTTGGTTCGATGATTACCTTGCATATAGAAAACTTTCATGCCTAATTTTTGATAAATAATATTTTTTGTCCTCCTAGCGATTTCATAAAACAGTTCCTGTCACACAGTGACATCTCTTTATACATGATTATTTGGTTTTCTGGACGTATTTCACAAACGCAGTCGTTGACTTATTTTACCAAAATTAAATAGACACAAAGGTATGGATTACACGTTCGAAAACCTACCCACCCAAGGATTTATTTTGTCACCTAGATTAGACATTTGAAAAAAAAGACATACACAATGTTTAATTGTCAATGCAAAAAAAGATTTACAATGATATCTGGCAATCTTTCCTTTTAGCTATGTCGGGAAATTCAAGAAATAAGGGGGAAGATGCTGCCACTTGGTTAATTACAACAGATTTCTTGCAGTCTACCTTTGTCCACCAATATACTCATTCCAAAAGATGAGGTAATGATATGCATTCTAAAAATTAAACATACGGGTAACAAATTACAAAAATTCATTTGTTGACAATAATAAATTGTTTACAGTGGATAATCCGGTGTCTAATCCAATAGATGAAATTCATAAACAAATTGTCAGAAAAAAGTCGCCATCAACAGTCACACAATGTATATCTCACAGAAGATAATTATACTGAGTCAGTAGAGCTGCTGGTATTACATTAGTACTAATAAAAATTGGAGTTCCAAGACGACCTACGCATGCTTGCAGAATGAGATAACAATAACAGAAATCCTATATATTATTCTGCTTGTTCGTACGTACGTTTCCATGACACTTTCTGATTATCATTCCTTCTCACACCAATAAAACTTGTTGCTTTATTCGTTTTAAGCCATCAGAACCCAGACCCATTTCTACTTGAACATTATGTGGGATTCTGGGTAGGCAAATTGACAGTCACGTGACTGTACCAAGATATTCAGTAGATGTCACTTAGTACACTTCATGAGTTAAAATCAAGTATAAAATATAATATTATATAAGAGACTGTGCAGATCAATTAAATTGTATGTGACACCGGTGTCACAGTGGGTTCTTATAGGTTAACATATTCCCGAGTTTTATCACTCCTTTCCCCTTTTGATGTTTTCATCCTTTCTCTTCTCCCACCCCACCCTTGCACTGTAAATGAACAAAGGTAAGAATGGAAGTGGGTGCTTATGCTTGAATGGGAGCAAAAGGGACTCAACCTTCACTATACTTGTCATTTATTTATTACACTCCCTTACAAGTCTAAAGCCTAAATATTAAGATATAGTAATAGTTGACCACAGGAATATAGACAGATAGCAAAGGTAATCAGTAATAATGATAATAATAATAATAACAACAGATATATTAGTTTCATTTGCCTTTGCATGTTATTATAGTTCATGAATATAAATACATTCCATAGATGATAAATTACTTTAACCTGTTATAGGGCAGCCCTAAAAATATTTTGGATATCAAAACAACCGTTTTGTATGTTCAACTATACCAAATTCCAAGATATTTTCAGTTGCAAGTTTTCTAAAATTCTTTTTGTTTATGGGGGCAAACCCCTCTGATGAAGTGATCATATGGTGCCTCTACCAAAAAGTGGCCAAAAATGTAAAATATAAAAAGTAGAAAGTTAAATAAAACATAGTATTAAAGAATAACATTCAATATAATGAATAGATACAAAAAATTGATATTGACAAAAAGAATAACACCTCCAGGTTGATTTTTAAATGTTATTGTACAGACCAAAAACAAGCTAATTTAATGGGGTGTGGTATCCCCTAAAACAGTTTCTGTCTTTGCTCAAGCAAAAGTGTACTTTGCAAAGCTTGCAGACCACATTGGTGCGGATTATGTTGTCTTTGTGGCTACAATATGTGAATGTGACTGACAGGTCCTCAGGTGATCATATATAGTCATTTGCTCCATAAAGGGTTAACAAAATTATATACTTCAATTTAATAATTAAAACAAATATTTCAAAATCACATATTTCACCAAGATTCCTCTTATTTATTAACTTTACCGACATAAAATGAAAGATCGCCGTTTACTTTCTGATTAGCATTAAACCAAGCCGTGTTAAAATGAATAACTAGGTCTGAACAGCTGTTCATTCAACAAAGTCAAAGATTTGTTGTTATTTTAGTCGTTCACACAGCATTTCGACCAATCCATTCCACGGTCTTCCCCAGGTGTTACAGTCCGTACATAAGGAGTGCGACTCTTTTTTCCTCCAGTAGTGTCTCTTCTTCTTTGACATACAAATAGTACACACCCGTGGAAGGCCGTAGAATGGATCGACTGAAACGTTGGGTGATCAACAAACATACCAAGAAGAATGAAAAACTCTTTCAATGTTAATGACTCTTCTCAAAATCAGAGTCAATATCTAAAAAGCCGGTGTTTGTCATGTGTTACTTTAACTTCATAGAATTCACAAGAAGAAACAATACCGATTGTCAGTCTCTGGGTGTTGGCAACAATAACAATATTTATTTCGTATCATTTTCTGAATATTCTGAAACAACTATTATTTTTAATAAATCAAAGAGGAAAATGCCAGGTTGCAAGATAGAGAA
The DNA here is from genome assembly GCA_006491835.1 of Architeuthis dux. Taxonomy (NCBI): domain Eukaryota; kingdom Metazoa; phylum Mollusca; class Cephalopoda; order Oegopsida; family Architeuthidae; genus Architeuthis; species Architeuthis dux. The sequence continues at coordinate 1,852,841 of VCCN01001473.1, read as the reverse complement.
AAAGATAAATTATCCTCTCAGTCGATTATCAGATTTATAAATATACTCACTTGCATCGTTGAGCTGCTGTAGTGGCTGCCATTTTGATAAACTTTTACACTAAAACGAGGCTGCACTCGTCCTAATAGAGGTGACGACAAGAAACGCCAATTATTTGTCTAAATGTCTTTTTTATTTCTGACTCTGATGCTAAATTAAAAAAAGACAAAAAAATACTATTAATTCTATCAATTTCAGTATCTAGTATAGGTTTATTCGACCTTTAACCTGACCAAAACCATTGTTGGTGACTCTCCCAGCATTGGTAATCATCACGTGTAATTCTGTGATTATGTTTGTGATGATGATGATGGATGATTACGTAATGCAAAGTTATAGTAAAAAGTTAACGAAGTACAAGTCATATAAGGTACTCTAACGCCTGGCTTATTGGAATAAAGTACAATTTATTTTTTGCGAAATAAAAAAAATAACGGGAAAGACGGATTTTGCAATAAAACTAAATGTTATTTCATTTTTATTTTATCGCTTTATTTTTTAAAATTAAAATACGATTCATGTTTAATGACTTTCCAAATTGGTAAGGTGCAAAAATGTTTGCTTCAAAAATGTATAAAAACTTATTTTGAAAATGTACAGTTCTTAGTGTTATCAAAACGTTTAACTGAATTATTACTTTTTGAAACGATTATATAAAGGTTAAAAAGGGCGAGTTTATGTTAAAGAAAAACAGAAAACATGCGAGAAGAAATAAATCTAAAATCCTAGTCTAGAGAGACATTAACTAACAAGATAGTTTCATTCATGATTTATTTAGGTGAGGGAATGTATTCCAATTCCTGTCTTGTTGTGACCAAACTCCCGTCAATAATTAATTGTTGACACCGAACAATTTTCGAAGTATATTTTCCACTTTTTATTTCGAAAATTGTCAGTGCGGTGATAATTTGTTTTTCATGATCTCAAAACTGGAGGGAAAAAAATACTCTAAAGTCTTTTAACACCATCAAAATGTGAAATTAAATACGATTTTTAAAAATGGCCAATATTTTAAATTTTTTTGTTACAATTTCTTACTTTCTTCGTCCTAAGATGAACTTTTTTTTTTTAATTTTTGGCACGGCAGTGATATATGTAAAATTAAAATATTTACTTGTTTTATCATTATTATTTTTAATTTTTATGACTATTTTTACCTTCATCTTAATTTTTTATCGCAACTTTTGCTCAGGCCGATTTACGCTACGGTTGTATTCTTAATTCCTTATTTATATTTACCAGTTCAGTTACAACTGGCATTGATTGACACAATAAACGGTGAGCAAGTGCCTCGAAGCAAATAACCTAGATTAGATAAGTAAACAAAACAAACAGTCATCCAATTTTTTGTTTTTAATTAGAAAAATGTAGGTGAGAAAAAAATTGCTTTGAAGAATGGTCGTACTAAACAAAAAAACAATTTTTGGCTCTCGAAAACAGGAGTAAATACTGTTAACGAATGGAATTGTAACTAAACTAAGGGATGGACGCAGTTTGCCAACTCAAAAAATATTTTCGCGCTAGTTTGACTGCCAAAAAGCGCTTTAATAGCCAAATATGGCCAAAAGCCACCAAAATAGCCGCTAAAAATGTGCAAAGAAATAACCAGTAAATGGCCCAAAACGGCCAAACTGTTTTATGCGCAAACGCGCTAATTTAGCGGTTTTGCACTGCCAAAACAATAAATGCGCTGAAGCTAGCGTGAAACGCGCTAAATTGGCAACACTGTATGGACGGAAGGGAAAACGAAATACTTTAGAGGGATAAGGAGAGAGGGGGGAGAGAAAGAGAGAGGGGGGTGTTGAACGAATCGTATTATTATTTGCATTAAAAAAAAGGGAGAACACTATATGCACGTGCAACAAATCCAATTTATTTAATATAACAAAAAGAAATATTGGGTTTAAATAAGACATTTAGCATTAACCTCAAATAACTCTCAATGGATATAACGAAGTGCTTAGGATAGCTTTTTTTATTCTCGGCAGAATTTTTTTTAAAAAGTTAAGAAAAATTGTGTTGAATTTTTGATAACGAGAGGGTTAAAAAAAAAGAATAAAAAGAGGTGTGTCAAAAGTTAACAAATTGGACTTCAAGTCACAAGAAGAAAAAGGAGTGGTTAACGACCAAGGTTACGAAAGGGGGGAATAAATATAAAGATAAATAAAAAATTAAAATTATTTTTTAAAAAAGGCAGTCAGTCGGGAAATGAATAAAACCTGAAAGATTCACGTCAACAACTAAACTATATACAAAAAAACAATAAGTAAAAATGAGATTGTAGGGAGGGGGGACAATACAGCGAAGAATTAAAACGTGGGAGGGGGTTTTAAAGGGGAGGGTGATGCTGCCCATGTGACCTGCTACGTCATAGACGGATAAAAGTATAAATTTCTGCTTTCGAGCAAGTTTCTGTCAATTAGACTTTCACGTTTCTCGGCGACGTACACACACAGGGTACCGAGAGTGGCCTGCAACTGCACAGTTATGTTGAGTGCCTCTAAGGCAATTACTATAGACGAAAACTTTGGTCCAATACTAAAATCAGAAGAAGCCATGCCTTCAATACAGCGTAGTGATACGTAGGTATTTTTTTCATATGTACCTGTCTACTACTTACGTAAGGTCTTTTTTTTTTTTTCTCTTTCAAATCCTTTCTCTAATCGTTTTCCTCCTAACGTAAAGACAATTCTAGGTTGTCATATCTCCAGTGCTCCACTCTACATGTAGCAATTCTTAATAATCTAACTTTTATCATTGGTTCAAATAAAACCTGTTTTTTTTTTTTTTTCTTCTCTCGGCTTATAAAGCTAAATGTATTTGCTGCCCAATCCTAATTTGTTTTAATGTAAAACCTAACAAACCTTTTATCTTAAACAACAAACTACTAAAATTCTTAAGCTACACCTATCCTTATCCCCCCCCCCCAGCTGACTAACTCCAATATCTGCTAAAAATAAAATCCTTTATAAATGATTTTAATAATACGTCGTCCTCCTTCAAACTTAAATGACTTTTATAATATTTTATAGGCTCCTTGGTTCCTTGTTATAATTAAAATAAGGAAGAAGCTGGTGAATGTAGAGAGAACGGAAAGCGATGAGCCATAGTTGTGTGACGTCAGTATTACTTAGAGGACTGAAATAGATGATCGATAGCCGCATTTCACCTTTTCTAATTACACCTTCCACATTTCTTTTAATTTGCCTATTTAAAACTAAATCTTATTTTAGGAATATTCCAGGCTAAACTAGAATTCTTTCAAACCCTCAACATTGTTTAAAACCTTTCCTTTCAATGTAATTTTCCATTGCCTTTTGTTTTAATATCCTTGTTACTCCTGATTCTACCTCTCTAGTCGTCCTATTCTTGCCTTTTATTTTACACCTGTACCCATGAAATATCTGTCGAGTAGGTAATTTCACGTTTAAAACTGATAAAAACAAGGAAATATTAAACGTCTAATCTTAATATTTTTAACTCGATTCCTTTTCTTTAAATTCAGGTCAAAAGTGATATTCGCAGAAATTCACCTAATTTTAAATCCGGTCAGTTTCATCCAGGGGAACTGAATATTTAGTTGATTTTACTTTATTTTTTATTTACTCCATCCTTCTAGGATTTGAACTTTAGCATCCCATGAAATGGGGGTTCGAATTTAAATAAGAAATATGTAGAAAGTTGCACCCTCTCTTCATGACCACATTCTTCTCCTTAAACCTTAAATCTTTTAAATTTACTTTAACGTTGGCAGAATCAACCTTAAAGAGAAGGCTTTTCTCCCTCTTCATATCTAGTTGCTACCCGTAAATACTTAGGAAATTAACGGATATAAAGCTGCCGTTTCTTTGGTCTTAAAAGGAAAATTCCAATCATCAAAGTTGTCGTTTTACTCCACCTGAGCATATTTTTCTTTAGTTTAAAAAAAAAAAAGAATTTTTTAAATTTAGTTTAGTAAAGTTAATTTTTATTTTAACTTAGTTTCTGACCAATTTCCAGTTTGGTTCTTCCACCATTGAGGAAAGATTAAAGTTCGGATTGCTTCACCCTCCACCATTAAACAATCTTAGCTAGTTAATTCGATATAGCCAAACTTTCTCTAGTGTGGACTAATACTCTTTCCAAGTTATATATATATTATATATACCCGGAAGAAAACTAATTCAATTATTACCTCTTTAGACCTTAAAGTTGTAAACAAATCAGTCACCCCGCCCCCCTAAAAATACTACTCCTGTTCTTGGTAACATTGTCAGTCCTGGTTTCAATTTCGTAGCGTTGTTTTAAAATTTAGTTCAAATATTTAGTCTAGTTATTTTATTGTTTAATACTATTAAGATCCCACTGTATTACAACCACATAAAATGGTGTGTACTCTATCATCCTAGTATTCCTCCACGATGGCAGCACTGTTGGAGGAAGGGGAGTGGCTGTTTTTATATATAAAACCTTAAAACAAAGAACGACCGATTCTAATTTTGTAACCTAATCAGCTGACTACGTTGCTCTTGCCTAAACAAATCACGTACAACAGCCATAACTATTTCTTTTTTGTTTTTCTCTCTAACCTTTTGCTAGTTAATTTACTAGCAAGTTCTTGTTGACAGCAGTACATACTAATGTTTATTACTTAACAGCTGTACCCTTGATTGGACAGAGTAAAATGATGCGACTTTTATTTTTTTTAACATTGTTCCGTTTTTTGTTTTAAAAGTAATCATTTAAACATTTTTTTAGCTATTTTTTTTTTTTTCACTATTTCGAAAGTAAAAGCTGGTTTGCATCTTTCATTGCCGTATTTAGACATAGTGAATCCCTCATCTTTATAAGGCTAGGAGTTCCCCCTTTTTAAAAATGTATTGACCCCCCGCCCCCTGCCTATTAGTTTGTTGTGGCTAAATCTGGCACTGATCTTTTATATTAAAATCATGGAAAAGCAAGTACACCAATGTTGCATCTTAGTCACTCATGACCTGTTTAATTGCATGATTATATCGTAAAACGT
>VCCN01001473.1:1835004-1847642 GCA_006491835.1 Architeuthis dux | reverse complement strand
AGAATTACTTTCATATCTGTCTTTGTCTTATTCTAGCAGCTGTATTTGTTTTTTTACACGACTGCAGAGGCAGCCATTGAATAGAACCTTCAAAAAAGCTTCACTGGCTACAAGGTAGAACGCATTACTACCGTTTCATATAACTAAATGACAAATGTTAACGATACGTAAATTTTGCTACTTGCATCGCCAACTCTGCATTTTATTTATTGCAATAATAAAATAGATCCTAAACTTGCCCAACATTTTTAGTCCTAGCAAAAATGGTATCCTGGACCTACCTATACAAAAAATGTAAAATTCCTTTGTTCAGGGTTGTGTTGAGTACTACTTAACAATTGATACTTATTTTATAAATTTTTTTTTTTTTTTTTTTTTAAATAAAAGTTCGTGTGGGTAAATTTAAGTATAAGATTTATTTTAATGTCACATAATACTGTGCAACTAATTTTCGTAATACAAAAAAAATGACTCATTTGTCCTGACTTGTCATGGAATGGACATTAAATGAGGGTCTACTATTAATGACTACGATATTTCTTTTCTATCCACTAGATTTCTCTTCTAGTTGCCTTTCTAAAGTATAATTCTGCAAATAACATTATCGTGAAATATTGCAAAATCTTAAGTTTACTTAAAATCCGGAAATTTTCAGGTTATGAATCATAACTTCTAACCTTTAAAACTGACTTGTATGAAATTTAATTTTCTTAATCTCTAAAGATGATTCCATGGTATTTCCCTCGCATAGCATCTATTTAGTAACCTACTTTTTTTTTTCTTTTTTTTTTTCCCTTTAATTCATATTGGAATCTTGAAAATATTCAGTTTATTAAATGCATTCAACGATCCAATAGTTGCGTTTTACGGTTTCAAACTTTAACATCTAAAATAAATTCGCCTGGTTTTTACGGAAAATGGAAGCTTTATTCAAAGTGTAAGTAAAATACTGCTGCAACGCTTTTGATAGTCGATACCTTTTTATAAATTGAGCGAATAAAAAAAAATATCCATCCTAAAAATAAAATACGATTGCTTCTAAATTTAATTCCTAGTAAACTGGTTGTTAGAGGGTCCTCCACCGCCCACTTAACCCCAGCTTGTATTAATTATGCTATCGTCCTACCATGTAAAGATATTTTGATGCTTAATAATCTATGAACGATTTCCCTTTTTTTTTTTTTCTTTTTTTTTTTTTTTTAACTAGTTCGTCTAATTAGGTCACTAGATTAAGCTAGTGTCTTTATGAAGGTTAGTTCAGTCCTCCTTACATGATGAGCCTAGATATTCTTTCTCCACCTGGTACATAGCAACTATGTTGTTCCAAACTGTAAATACATGCCTTCCCCCATTATAACACGGGTGGACCCTAACATATTCATCTAGCTCAAATGGATAAAAATTTATCGCGGCTCTGTTGTAACGCGGTTAGCTTTCATGGAACCCAACACCCGCGTTATAACGGGACACGCCTGTATCTTGGTAAGTTGTAGTTCTGGTATATAAGGTTTTCCTCCTTCCACAATACTTAGGATTTACATACATGTAATTAATGTTAATATGGAGGTGTGAAGTGTCGTAACTGTTACCAGCACGGAAAACTCAACTGAATCTGCAGACAGTTCGATTTTTATTTTACGTTCACTTAGCACTAATTCCCTTGAGAGGCATGAATCCACTTTCACCCACACCCCCGCTTTGGGTAAATGGCTTGGCAATTGGAGCTGTAGCCTTGTAAAGGAAGCCCTTAGATTAAAAAAAAAAACAACTTGGTAGTCGCCGTATCTGGACCCAAGCCCGGGTAAATGAGGGGGAGAGGGCTAGCAACTATGTGCCCCGTAATTCCTACTTACTACTTGAACTGCAGAAGAGGGGTTGTGGCCCTATGCTCCACAAGGAAGTCTACAGGAATAGACCTGCATCAATCTTTAAATCTTCCAAATGTTTGAAAGCAGTTTCTGATTAACTCTTATCTCAGTGTATTTGCTGAAGATAGCAATATTAGATTCTATGGGTAACTGCAGTCACTTACCAATTTTAATTCCCAATTCAAACACTTTATATCCTTGGTTTTTGTAAAATGCCACTGCATACCACGACTAAATATCTAAGTTACAAATTTCTGTTTTCTCCCCTACCACTCTTAACTCTTTTTCGGCTTATTTTATGCAAAGTTCTTATTCTTGTATAGTAACACTTCCATGGAATTTTGAAAAATGCACAGAAAGCATAAACTTTCACTGTTTGCAATGACCCCTCCTTTAGATTTAAAAACTTATCTAAAAAATCTAACATGCTACAAAATCTGCAAGCAACATCTATGCTTAAATTACATGTAGTTAGCAAAATGCCTTCTGTCACTTGGAAACTGTTCAGCTTATAAACACTTAACTTCCTAATAAGCATTGAAACTGATCTGCTGAGAACTGAATTTCATTAAATTCCATGTTTTATTGCTTTTTAATTTCTTTTAATTGCTTGACCCTAACACTTATCTAGCCAGTAATCTAAACATTACTCTTCTAGACTTTCATGTTATTTTACAGTTTCTCTTACTCTGATACTCTTGCTTAAAGTACTGCAGTACTAGATTTTCTTGATGTAAATTTAGGTTTATATTAAATAATCACTTCTGAAAGCTGAGCTGAGTTTTCTTCTGCTTATTGCTCATAAATTCATGGCTCCTTTTTACAAATCCAATGGTGACCTTAGTTTTAAGACTTTAGTAGTAAACTCTTAGTCTTACTAATTTCATTTTTAAGGTCAAGACTTTCTACTTGGATTACTTCCGAAGTCAGTATTTTTTTATATTTTAAAATTATTATTTTTTTAAACTCTTATCTATCTAGTATAGTTAACATTCTAATTCTGTTTGGTTTATTACCCTTAAACATTTTTCTAAATGTTTATCACATTTCCATAAGATTCTTTTTATAGGTTACATATTAATAGAATTTAATTTGCTTATAAATTTTAGATGCAACAACCAAATAAACTATGAAAATGAATACTTTCAGTTTTGGTGTTCTAGACTTTATTATTTCTAAAACTTCAAAATTCTTAATTTTAAAATTCATAAAATTCTAATGAACATAGTTCTGCCTTGTATTGGACTGATGGATGTACATGTTACGGCTGTCTAGGCCATTTTCAACATCCAGATTTTTAGATTCTTTTATTTGAAATAAGTACTGCTTTATGTATACTGTTCAGAATTGACCATCATTCATTATCCGTTAACTGGTCTGTATATGATTTGGGTAGTTGATTCCAAAACTGAGTATATTGGCTAAAATAATGTTTTAGGCTTTGTTTTTAAATTGTTGAATTTTCTCCTGCATGTAAAAACCTTGTGCTTCAAATACGTAAATAAGATTTCTAGCTAGAAAATGATTAACCCATTAACTGCAGCAGGAGCAGCTGTTGCAGAGTGTTCTAAAAGCGATTGTAACTTTGATTATACAGTGTGGTGCAAAATAAGCAGAACAGTTTTTCTCTGTAAACAATGACACCCTTGTACTTAAGTTATGGGCAGGGAAAATCCGTAACTTTGAGTGGAAGGGTTCATTGTGTGAGGGGAATTTCAGTTATTCGTGGTTGAGTCGTTGAACTGCATATCAATGACTAAAATTTCAGTCCTCTGCAGTTGATGGGTTAACTGAATTGCAGATTCTATTGTGAATAAAATATCTTTATATATATCATGTCGCAGCACCCTAAATGTGAAAATACTAAATTGCATTTATGTTCATGTGTCTAGTGCCTTTGGTTTGTGTTGTATCATTTTCACACTGCTTATTAATGTTTAATAAAAAATCTTAAAAATTCCCTTTGTACGAAGACAAGTACATTTTTTTTTTAAATACTTAATTTAAAATCTTTTTCACATTTTAATAATTTGCTAGTATTATTAAAATTATTGAATATCCTGCGGCACCCCTGGGTGTTAACCGAGGTGCCATGGCACACTTTGGGATCCCTGGCTTACATGATTCCATTAGTTTTGTCATACTTTAACAGCTTTCAGGATTTTTGTTAAATCTCTCAGCTAGTATTGAATTAAACTTTTGTTCTATATTTAACTGTCTGCTTTAGCAATGTTAAAGGAGTAGGTACCACAAATTTCATGTACAGATGTTACTTTAAAAGCTGTACTTGGTCAAATCATTAGTTGATTGAAGGGAAGTAACTGCTTAGGTTATCTTACTTCCCTATTTGTATCTAAAGCTCTCAGTAGTAGCAGCTGCTGCCCAACTTGCCATCTGTTGCAAACTTAATCTGTGTAGACTTCAGAAAATCAGCAATGCATTGAATTTATTGCATTTTGTTATGGCTTTAAATTTTTTTTTTTTTTAATAGCTTAAAACTACTTAGTTTAGCGTCCCAAATTATGGGGAACTCGGTCAGTTACTATCAAACCTAATTTTAAAATTTTTTTATTTTTCTAAGTAATTTTTTTTTTCATCAGTATCATTTCACTATTTTTATTTTTATTCATACAATTTCAAATGAAACTTACTGGCTTTCAAAAATAGAAAAACTAGTGTTTCAGCTGCTTAGTTAGTATTTTGTAACTGACAGTGTCCTCACAACGACTATGATAATTTGGGTCGCTAAATTGAGATTGCTCTTAAAAATAAAGTTTGAATTTGTTGCTGCACACTTGAAGCCAATTGAACCATTCTGTCAATTGAACAAAGCTGAAGTAAGCTACCCACTTTAAGAGTCTGTTACTTGTCAAATCTTATCTAAGATGTAAATTTCATATCTAATATTTTAAACAACGGTGAAACTAACCTTCTGTTCAGTGATTATACAATTCTTGAGCTAAGAATTACCTAAATTATGAAATTATCTTAAGGCATTGAACCAATGTACAAAAACTAGGGTTATCTGCTCCTCCCTGCATAACAGTAGACCTGACTTTGCAAATGGATGTTGTACAATCATTTATTTTTAGTCAGACAATTATAAACTAAAGTCGAACTTGAGTACGGCTCACTTGTACTTTGATTTGTTTACTTTCTGTCTGTTAACTTGTGACATTTAAACATGTGCATGTATTAATATCCAGTTGTTTATTCCTGTGGAGCATAGTGGCCACAACCACTCTGCTATGGGGTGGAGTTTCTAACCCCATGCCCTACCCTCCTCCTTGTATTTAGACTTGTTTGCTTTCTCTACTGTTAACATGGCATTTTAGATGCTTACATATATTAATATCTAGCTGTTAGATGTAGCTTTAAACTAGACTAAAACTTTGCTTCAAAGGAAACAAAGTACTCTAATTGTGATTCTTTGACTGGTGTGGTTTTCACAGCATTTAATATGGTCTGTCTGAAATGTCTTATGCAGGGTTTTTCCCTTCCTTCAATACATTGCATCACCCAGTTCTGTCAGTCCCCTCAAGTCCAGGTGTGGCTCCCTGCTTTCTCTGGCTTGTCACCATTGAACATTTTCAAACCATGGACCTGCAAAAATTTCAATTTAATGAAAGAATATTTTTCTCCAACCCTTAAAAATCAACACTTGGTTTTCTAACTTTTTAAAAACATTCAAGCATTAATCTCCTTGATAAGTTAGTCTTGAAAGGGTTAAATAAATGTTTTGCTAGGTCTTTAATGTAGTTCTGATGTACAGTTTATTGATCGATTTATTTACAGATTTAGAGATTAATTGATTGCTGATATTAGTATTAAGCTAATACTTCTGCGATTTCTAATGGGTGAAGGTAATATCTGCTTTGCTCAACCAAAATACAATGCTTGGTAGTTCTAATAGACAAATACCTGAAATAAGGGTGTTAAATAGTGTTTATAAGAATCTACTAATTTAAGTTCTTTCTGCATATCTGCTTTCTATGTCAACTTCGTGGTGCTTTAAAAAAAGGAAGTTGAAGTAAATGGTGTCGCTGTAATTCCAATGGAAAGTTAACACGCATGTTTTTGTTTTTGTTTGTTTGTTTTTTTGTTTTTTTTTTTGTTTTTTTCGATTCCACAAGTTCTAATATAACTTGTTTCAATTTTAGAATAAAATTGAACTGAACATCACGTAGAATTACTTTGGCGTGCACGTTTCTAACCACACTTGCAACATTGTAGTAATCCTGTATCTCTTAAGACCCTGGGATTATTTACCTTATTAAATAGGTCTAATTGTTCAAAATTACCTTAAGTCTAAAGCGTGAGACTAGAATTTGATAGTTTGTATAGCTTAGTGTAGTGGACCTTCACCATGAAGAGTCTCCAGAATTTGTTGTAAATCTAAAAACCTATTTTGAGACAATTGCTTAGTAATCTTTGGGTTTCCCACATAATCTTTATACAGGTTCATCTCATCATTTCTGTAATGATGAAAACGTAATTCAACTTGGAACCTTAGAACTGTCAAGAGACAAGAGTGCTTAATTTGCTTAGAATGAGTTTCTTTTCATGCAAAGTTAAATTATAGTATTATCTACATGATAAATACTTTTAACAATATACTAAATAAATAAAACTGAGCTTCCCATGAAGGATAAATTGAAAACTTGTGAAGTTAACTTCTGTATCAAAAACTGAAAGTCTCTCTCTGCTTTCAAAAGCAGTCACATTTTTTTTATAAAATAACAAACTTAATTCCCTTCTAAATAAGTCTTGGCCTTCTTCAAAAGCTTCTTTTGAATGATGTATAAATCTGAATAGTTACATAGTCGGATCAAAGGATAAAAGTTACTTTCATATCTGCCTTTTGACAATGATCCATACTTAACATTTTCTAGTCAATTACCAGAATCTTCTGAAATTACTTTATCCTATGCTAAATGTCAGCATCAACTTGAATAACAAATAAAATGTTTACAAACACTAATCTGAATGCTGCTCTATTCTCATAGGCAGAGCAAATATACTTTATTCTGTAATCTCATAATACCACAACTGTAAAAAGAATAACAATATAACACTTTCAATGTAACTTTAGATACCGAGTTAATTAGAAGTGGATCTTAATATCCAGCTGGTTTTACCAGTACGGGAGTTTGTTTGGATACAAGAGTTCATTCCATCTACTAGACTTGTAATAATGCTCCTAACTCTTGTGCTGAAATAAACCAGTAAACATGTCTCTTTCAGATGGCTAAGAAAGTGGTATATAAAAAGCATTGACACTGACAGGTGTAATATTTATGAAACTACCATGTTTAATGCTAGTTAACAAACCTGGGTTGTAGTTTGTACTGGTTTTGTGTATCGTGTGCATCACTTTGGTACAATTTAGTAAAATAACTGTATTACTATCCCAAATCCTGAGGCATTTTTAATTTTTAAATAGCAATGTTTCTATTTCAAATTGTTCTCAAACTTGTAACTGGCATTCAGTTAAAACTGCAATTGCTTGAAGTGAGAACTTCTGAAGTTACATGACTGCTTTTTATTCCAATGTTACTGGCTGCAACGCAACCCCCTGAGGAAGGCCAAACTATTCTTCACCACCAACAGTATTATACTTGTTATTTTGTTTGTACTATTAGGGTTGCAAATTATCATTCTTTCATCTTTTTCACCCACCCTTGTGATGAACAAGGGTAAGAATGGAAGAGAGTACTTATGCTTAGATGGTGGCAAAAGGGGTACAAAATTCACTATAACTGTCATTCATTACTCCTCCCTCACAAGTCTGAAGCCTACAAATTAAGTTGCAGTAGTCCACAGGAATATCAGCAAAAGTAATCATTTATAACAAGATATATATTATTCATTTGCCTTTGCATATTATATCAACACCCATGGAATTTCCACAGGTCCAGCTAGTTTTACATTAAACTTGTATTTGCATTCCTTAAGGATCTGGCTGGTTTCAATCCTAAGGTTTTCTGAAAAAGATTATCTAATCTCGATAGGATAAAGGATTAAATGTTTTGGTTTTTTTTTTTTTTTTTTTTTTTTTTTTTTTTTTTTTTCTTTTAACCATTTAGTAGCTGAATTTTTCCTAGAATTCACTAGACTTATCAGGGCTCTGTTGACAAATCTTTATTCAAACTTTACAATTTTCAGGCAGTATTATTCTTGTATACTATTTCCTATAGTAATTGCATAAATTAACTCTACCAATTATTAGGATGTCTATACTGTTCATATAACGCTTGTGAGTGGCCTTAGTAAATAACCTTTTTATCTTTAGATCTTTTTAGAAACAATCTGGGTCACTCCTCTCCGCTCTATATGGACTTGCCTTTCTCTAGTGTTGACCTAATTAAGAGAATGCTTGCAAAGCTCAAGGCCAAATCTTAAGCAGTATTTGCTAAGATAACCCCAGCTGGCTTACTAGCATAATGCATCTGACTTAGTGGCTTTATCTTTTGCTCTTATCTTTTTTTTTTTTTTTTTTTTTTTTTTTTTTTTTTTTTTGCTGTAGTTTAAAAGAAACATTGCCTAATCTAGTCCATTACTACTTTTGTTTTTGTTCCCTTTAGCCAGTCAATTCTATAGTGATTAATCATGCCAAACTATAAGACAAATGGCTTACAGGGGGAGGGGGCTACCGCTCACTGTAACTCCTCCAAGCCCCATTACAGTCCATATCGTGCTTCAGTAGGCGCCATTTCCCCAACCCCTACCTTTTTCATAATACCAGAGCATTGAGCTGTGTAATATTTACTTTTCTTTTTTTAAATTTTGTCTTGTATATCAGCATATGCATTATCTTGATATTTTTGGCCATCTAGTAGTCTAGATTTTTCTTCATAGAAATTGTTGCAGTAAAACATTTATTCCAGTCTTTATTGGATGAAGTATTGTAGCATACCACTTTTTTTTTTATTAAATTTGACTCGTTTTTACGTTAATCCTAATTTTAGTAGTTTTTTATACAACTTATTAATTTGGGCCACTGTTTCTATGGCAACGAATAACGGTGCATTCAGAAATAAAGTGTAAGCCTTCAGTGTGACTCGAACTCTCACCCACATTGCTAGAGGGAGACTAGTTTACACCTGGCTGCTTCTTACCAATTGGCCATAAAGACTTCATAGATTAGAAACTGATCTACACTTTAAACTTGCACCATACAACTGACTCTCGGAGCCATATTCGTTTTACATATCTAGTTTTTATCTTTATTTTTATTTTATCTTCATTCTTTTATTACCTAAGTTTGATTCTGTTCTTGCACAATTGTTCCTTCTAAGTGGCTATTACTTGTAACAGATGTTCCATTTAAACAGAATCCACTTGATTGGTCATATCTTGCTGGTGCAATTCCTAAAGATTACCTTAGTAACTTGTTAACTGCATATGAAATGGTTTATTTGTATAATTGTGACTTTGTTCTTAATTTCTCTTTACTAATATCTCTATTTATCTCATTTCAGGTGGGAGGCTGAGAGATACTGTATATCTCTCGGTAGCGGGCCTCGGTGGTGTTCCTGACGCCCCCCACGCCGTCATGTCAGAAGTGGCAGAGGGCAGCGGTGTGGGGATCATAAAAGAGCCCAGTGTCAATGCCAAAAGCTCATATTTTGGGCACCTAAGGAGTTTGGCAAAAGCACAAGTTGCCTCGAACTTGTGCTTCAAGGTGGAGGTTGTCGAAGGTCTAGAGGTTACCTGGGAGACTATGCTGGTTGATGGAAAACTCTTCGTGGAGATTCCCTCAGGGATACTACCGGAAGGCTCTAAAGAAGGGTGAGTAGCTAATTCTCAAAGTGAACCATAAAAACTGGCCTTAACTTGTTAGCTGCCAAGTATATTCTTTTTTAATGTAATTCCTGGCCTTGGTTTTCATAAAAAAATTGAAAAGTAGTCTTCTGAAACAGTTTATTTGTATAATAAAGAGTTGTATTCAAATGTCTGCATGATGTGCTCTACTCTTAGTAACATGGTTTGATTTTAGAACTTGTCTTTATGAATGACTTGTGGGCACAGGAGTTTAAGCTATATAGCACCCAGACTTTGGAATTGATTACCCTATGATATCTGGAACATACATATATTAGCAAGCTTTAAATCAAAAATAAAAACTTGTTTCAAGACTTTCATAATTATATGAACTCTGTAAATAAATACACTTCGTAACTGTAGCTTCTGCCCAATGTTTTGTAAAAACTTTATTTTTTATAAAGGCCTTATATTTTTACTGCAATTGATTGCACATGTTTTTAAGCGCTTTTTGTGGAGACTTAAGTATTGAGGTTCCTGAGTAATGGGGCTTTCTATAAATGCATTTATTTTTAAAACTTTTATTTTCATACAAATAGTATTATGTACTGTGAATCACATTAGGTAAAAGCTATGTATTATGGAGAAAATTAATTTTTCTCAATGGTGCAAGATTGCTTAAAACAAAACTGAGAATTCTCTATAACTATGTGAGTTAGGATTATGGATTTTGAATCTTAATTTGATTGCTCAAGTACAGGTGTGCACCCCCTCCGCACACTCATCTTAAAGAGCATTCCAATAAAACCTGTTAAGCTGAAATGGTGTGAAGAAGTAATTGCCATTGATTCATAGGGGAATTATTCTTTAGCAGTCCCAGACTAAAAAAAAAATTGATAGTATGTTAGCCTGAGTTGTTAGAGGTTGTGGGGGTTACTGGGGGTGTAGCGAAGTGGTGTCTCTAATGATTCTCTGGTAAAACTGATATTTTTTGCCTTTTTCTTTTTTTTTTCCTTCTCTCTGAAAAGTGGTATTAAGTGAACTTTTGAAAAGTGGGGAATGCCTGTACTCGGATAATCTAAATCTGGAACTTTGGATACCTAAGCAACCCCTGTATTTAGTTGCTTAACCCATTAACTGTGGCAAAAAAGGAAGTTATCCATTGCAAGATAAGAGCCCTGATTCTGAAAGAACTGAGTTGCCATCAATCATAATACAATTTCTGCTTTATTATGATTGAGTTAGCCATAGTATTGCAATAACAGAAATTCCTGTTTGCAGTCAATGGGTTAAAACTAACTTGCTATGATAACTGTGCAATATTTCACCAATAACATTTTATTTTAGCATGAAAAATCATAGCAATCATATTTACAATGTCTAGGGCCTTAAATCTTTGTAGTGGTGTAATAAACATCATAGTTCTTAAAATCATTACATCTGTCGATAGCACTACATATTCCGGTAATCTATTCCACCACTCTATTGCTAAGAAAAAATCTGATATTCAATCTACTTCTATTTGCTTCTGTATGTGTGGCCTCTCGGTCCCTTGTACCCCCTTCTAGTAATAAAAAAAAATACATCAGGGTTTACTACTTCTAAACCTCACATAATCTTAAACATAAATGGTTTTCGAGTTGTCAAATGAGTTTGATCCATATTGGGCATCATATTAGACTAGTTCTAGTAACGTCATGGTATGGGTATTAGCATAGGTTATATTCTGCAACTTTGTATGATTTTTCAGTGATGTCTTACTTGGATTTCTTTGTATTCCTCTAGGCTGGTTACTTTGCTGGAATTTGCTGAAGAAAAGCTTCAGTGCAAGAATGTCATCATCTTTTTCAAAAGAGACCGAAACAATAGAAGTAAGTTTGTCAAATCTTAACCAGTTGGCTTTCCTGGAATTCTTAACTAGCAAAATTGGATCCAGTGTGGAATCTTCTAATGCACTTAATATCCAACTGGGTCTAAAGTACTTAACCTTATTTGAATTCAATGTTAAATCTAAATCCCTTCTCTCTGGCCCCTATTTGTCTTGATCTTTTAACTTTTTCTTTCAATATTGTTTGATTGCATAAAGATGGAGACCTTGAATTTGACCTAACACTAATCACTTCCAATCCTGTTTACTGCCATAGACTGACAGCAGAAAGCAACTAAAACTAGCATTCCAAGGGAAATTATGAATCACCACCACCCATATGCTGTGTTGAGTGATCAATTAAAAAAAAAATTGGGCTGTGATCACTAAAAAAAATGTTTTTTTTTTGTTTTGTTTTTTTTTGGAAAGGAAAAAAACGGTCACAATGGTGACCAGTTTAGCATAAGCTTACATTAAAAATTGAATCCCCACTAAAACCCTATTTGGGTGGTGTGGGGACATTTTCCCTACTCATTGAGGGGAGTGTATGCAAAATTTCAAGTTTCTATGAACAGTTAGGGCTGGGCAAAGTCCAGATACATATAAATGTGTGAACACATGAATAACCTTAACCTTTTGGTAGCATAAATAAATATTTAAATGAGAGAAATTAAGATGGAAGAAAAATACTAGTAAACAAATTGATAATAGTGCTTCATCCAATTAAAATAAATATTGCTGCTACTGATACTGTCTGCCAACTGTAGGGTTCTTGTAGCTCAGTCAGGAAGAGCAGCAGGTGTGGTTAACCAGGCTTCCCTGAGGCAAAAGGGATGAGTTAGTCTCGCTGTAGTTTAACTTTATTTCAGATCTACTGTTTATTTGTTGGAATAGATTGACAGCCCGAAGTGAAGTTGTGATAAAAAGCAATTAAAATGAAAGAAATTAATTCATTAACTTTAACTTTAATTATCCATTGCAAGATATAAGCCCTGACTCAAATATAAACTGAATTGCCATAAGTTACTATAAAACGGAAATCTTATTGAGTTAGCCATAGACCTGCAATGACAGAAATCTCTGTTATTTACGTTTATAGCATAGTCACATATGCAGTGTTTTCTCTCTCTCTCTCTCTC
>VCCN01001473.1:1823684-1834921 GCA_006491835.1 Architeuthis dux | reverse complement strand
TTTTTTTTTTTTTTTTTTTTTTTTTTTTTTGGTCACTTAAACTAAAACACTTGTGTTGTTGATGGGACTTTCTAATTAAACCCTTTTTATTTTATTTTTTGCAGGTTCTCTCATAAAGACTTTCATGTTCTTGGGTTTTGAAATAGTTTCCCCAGGTAATGCCCTGGTTCCCAACATTGGAGACTTGATCTTCATGGCTTACACCATTGCTGATGACGACGACGACCTCTCAGACTGAATGACCCCTTGAAACTAGGTTTATTGTTTGGCATCAGGGATGTTTTTCTAAATTTAGATCTTAGTAGTTGTATATCTGAAATTTTTTGTATATTTCACTTTGTAGGAGTAATTCTCCAGTTTTGTTTTTTTATTAGAATTTAAGTTTGAGTTTAAACTTAATTTTCTTAGACTTTTTGCATGTAAACGTTTTTAGAAGTGTTTGACATGTTTCTTGCTAATTTAAGTGTTTCTTTCTGGAGAAGAAAAAGTGTTATTGAACCCAGATGGTTAAGCAATCCTTCTTTCAAGGGGTTAACACCGGAAACAAAGCGCCTCTCTGCTACTTGTAACATGTTCACTATAAAAATAAAAATGAAAAAATGAAAAAAATATATAAAAAGCCAACCATTACTGTTAACTTATGAGAACACAGGTATATTTTACATTTTAACCATTTTTTTTTTTTCTTTTTTTTTTTTCCTCATTTACATCTGGTCCCCCCCCTCCATACCTATTGGATTGTACAAATGATCCTGTGTATATTAGGTCTCCCTATTTGCACAATCATTCAACTTCTCCTCTTCCTTAACTTCGAAATTCATTTTCTTGATTTATTTCTAGATGGTGATTGTAAACTTATCCTATAAATAAACTTTTCAAAAAAATTTCAAAACAAAAATCCAAAAAAATTTTTAATTTTAAAATTTGTCTTCTCTTCATCTGGTTTGGCATGAGGCCCAATTAGCATTTACAAATTTTGTACTAACGTCCTCAACTCCTTTTTGCTTATTGGAGAACTTAAGTGGTTCAACTTGCTTTTTAGGGTACAATTTGTTGACTGTTTAGGAGCTCACCAATCTGGGAAAAGAGCCTAGAACAAAAAGGCACCAGATTTCGACCAATCACATCGAAGCAAACTCTCATAGTTTTCATGTAAATCCATGCATTAGTTCTTGAATTATGGAGAAACTATATATGCTCAATACTTAGCTGGTACTTATGGCTAAGCATCCTTAATCTTCTTGAGCTGCTGATAGGACAATTTGACTTTTTTTTTTTTTTTTTTTTTTTTTTTTTTTTATCTTCAGGATAATGCTCATTTTCTGTCTATTCCATCATTCCCATCAGAAACTGAGCTGGTTAAATGGAGAAATTGTTATTCTGAATCAAATCATTGAGCACTCCTTACCTACTTAACGTCCGCTCTCAGATGTCCAGACACCGAAGTGTGCAACAAACGACTTTTCAAACCAATCGGATTCAGTGCCGACCATTTTAGCCAATTAAAATTATTTCCGAGTATGATTAGGTTGTTTGTGTTCAACCAGGAAAAGAAAAATGGGTACTTACGAGGTGGAGCCAATTTTGTTCTCTTGATAAAATCTTGTTTCATATGATTTACCTAGTTTGGTTCAGGAATTTACTTATTAAAAAATGAGGATAAGTCAAAACTTCTAAATGCTGAAACTTTGTCCAAACTTTTCGTATTTCTCTGAAAAGATTCTAATGCTACTTGCATGGCATGTACAGAAGACTAACAGATGGAAAGAGCCAATGAAGCCCTCTTTAATTTGTATTGGTTAAGGAGGACTTCATCTTTGATTAACAATCACTTCAGATTAAAACTCTTTTGCTCTGGTATATTTTCTCTTAAATATTTTTACATTCTTAACTTGTAGGATAAGTATTTGTTCCCACACATAAGCAATAATCTTAGTGTGGGGTTTGAGTCATAATCCCAAAAGGTCAGTCCCTAAAGGCTGAAACCCCAAAAATATAATTCAGAAAATAACTATAAAAAAAAATTTAAAGATCTTTATTTAGTTTTAAAAAGGTATTTATTTGAGAAACAAACGCACTTACTTGAAAAACTATCAAGGAAATCTCAGCAACCAGAGCACCTACCTCTTATTTAGCCTTTAATGGGAATTGTGGTTTTGTATTTCGGCTTTTAGAAATCCTGATCTGTCAGGATTTCAACATTAGGTATTGTCTTTTGGGATTATGACTGGCACCCCCCCTTAATATGTAATTGCAAATTTTTTGAATTACATTAACACTCTGAATCTGGGGTTCCTTTTTTTTTTTTCTTTTTTTTTTTTAATTTTTCCTTTTTTCCATTCCCTTCTCTCTTTTATTTATTTATTTATTTATCTATTTTTTTTTTTTTTTTTTTTTTTTTTTTGGCTGGCCCCATTCTCAACTGTATCTTTCTGGGGTTTTGTGTGGCTAGTTGATCTGAAACTAGGACTTGCATATTGGACTCGGTTGCAGTTCAACATCTTGCGTTCCAAAAAAAAATTTGCAAATATTATTTTCTAACCTGTTAGTGTCATTACTAAGGCTGATAGTATTTGATCAGGAAAGTATAGATAATCTATTATATGCATTGATTACTTGTAAAGCTATGGTTTTAAGATATTTTCCCTCCTAGGAAAATTGCCAAGCTCTCTTGTTTAAAAACAACTTAATGACCTCTGGGATCCCTTTGGAGGTCAAATGGTATTTTCAATATCCTCTTGTACGTCTTGAGGTTTTTGATTCTTATGGAATAAAGTTTCTCTGGCCTAATCTTTGTTTTCTCTTTCTATTTCCTATTAAGCTTACTTAGGTGCAACTATCTTTTAATGCTTGTATTCATACCTTCCAAACTATTGGTGTTAACATCACACTTCATAAAAGTGCATAAGCTGAGCTTACTCTCAATTTATTAACTGCTAAAATGCATGTCTTATCAATGCTCTTGATTGCTTGGATAAACATTGTTGCACTTTAAAAAACAATTTGGCTTCATTGTGACAAAGACATTCTTATTTGCTTTCAGATTTGCATGATTTATTTTTGTATTCTTGTAGCCATATACTTGAATCTGTTTATTGCAGATTTCTGTATGAGATAATGAGTTCTCTTATGGCTGAAAACCATAGTTCTCGTTAAGCTGTGTGCATGCACACTAGTTTTGCAACTGGTGCAGAAAGGAAATTAAGATATGCACAAGATTTCAAATTCTATGGATAGCTTACTGGGTTTTTATTGAAGAAAAATTGATTCAAATGTTGAATTCAAAAGTACACATACTTGTCATGGAAAAAAATTGCACAGCATAAGATTTTTTTTTTTTTTTTTTTTTTTTTTTTTCCCCCCCCTCCTCATTACAAAACATGGATCCTTGCTAGAAACTATCAATTCAACTGGCCAATCTGTTTTTAACTTGGTTATACATTTACATCATGAATAATAGGCAGTGGTGGTAAAATATGAGAAACTCTGGTGTTTAAAGAATTTAGTCATTCATTGATTAGAGCAATTGTAAATAAAAGATGCCTTCTTTGCTTTGCTTCGCGTATTCTGCCATGACACCCAAAGGAATACAATTTTTTTTTTTTTTTTTTTTTTTTTTTTTTTCTTTTCTTTCTTACTCTTCTACAGAAGATTGATTAAAGTATTTAGGGTTACATATTGAACAGAAACTACATACTTGTACATGTAATGACACTAGACAAAATAATTCCTAAAAAGACTTACTTTTTTTTTTTTCTTTTTTTTTTTCCCCCCTCCCCTGTCTGACACAAGTTGTAAATATATATGTAATGTTTCTGTTTAATATGTATCTGCTAATCAAGGGCATTTTAAAATTGTATACCACAAAGCCTTTTCAATTTAGGGTTATTCAATGATTAGAGCAATTGTTACCGGTAATAAATGATTTCTTTGCTTTGCATCTTGTATTTTACCACTACCTCAAAATAAACGGACTTGAAAGTAGTCTT
Source organism: Architeuthis dux (assembly GCA_006491835.1). Classification (NCBI taxonomy): domain Eukaryota; kingdom Metazoa; phylum Mollusca; class Cephalopoda; order Oegopsida; family Architeuthidae; genus Architeuthis; species Architeuthis dux. The sequence goes on along the minus strand of VCCN01001473.1, from coordinate 1,830,932 downwards.
TTATTTAGATGTGTTGAACACCTATCTGATACTTTTTGGTCTGTCAGTTCATGTTAAATTAATTTTTCCCAGCCATATCATTTTGGCTTGATATGACACTTGGTCCAGACCTTCAGATGAACAATTTTCCTCCTTTTTGCTACTACCATGGTGGATGCATTGTTGAACTTTGTTTATTTGTAGACAAAGATGAGAACCATGACCCTCCTCCTCCTCTAGACCTAATCATTGGGCTAAACTTACAATAAGACTGCAGTCTGACATGTTATTAGCTGAATATTGGTCTGAAATTTTCAATGTATAATGTTTGATCTGTAATTAATATTCTCCACTGAATTGGTGCATTAGCAAGGTAGATGGTTGAAAAATATTTGTCATCAGTAGCCTATTGGTTTACCTAAGTCTATGCAGCCTTTGATATAGCTCCTTGATTAGTGGAAAGTGTTGTATAATTCCAGTTGCACATGTACGGGACAAATGAATCTGTGGCGGGGGGTAAATAAAACATTTTAGTCCATACCGAAGAAAGGCTTTCCCACGTAGCTGGCGAGAAAGATGACAAAATTCATTATTCTAAAGGAAAATATGGGTTGCATTTGTTTCCATTGATAGCTTCAACGCAAGGTAGGTTCGCGGATCAACTAAGGTGATGTATTCTGTTTCGTCAAAATTTTCTTCCTAGTTACATTACTATCGGACTGACAGTGAAGGTATCGGTTCAAATCAAGGGGCACTGGTTTTCTTTCCCCCACTCTCTTCCTCACCCATCGTGGTAGGAGTGAAGCTCTTACCTTGCTGTACTCGGACTAACTGCCGAACAATTTAAAATCTTGTGGAGCTGATTGGTTGAATACATTTTCTTTGTTCTGACCTGGTCAACCGTTGACCCAAATCCTGGTTCGAAATCTGTCACCTTCCTGCCGAGTGCACTAATACTATCTTCCCAAGTTCGTGATTCTTAGCAAATGAGCATATGACTCTAGTGTATCTCATTACAAAAGGACTAAAGTCTTAGTGTAGCACCCAATCCTGATGGAAAGGGTAGCTGCAGGGAGATTATTTTTTTTAACCTTTTTTTAATCATTAAAATCGGTGGTCTTCATTTTATGTCAGAGGAAATCCGAGATCACTTTAATTTGAGGAAACAAATTCTGAATGGATTAAATGCATACAACGGGCTACAATTACAAAATATTTAATTTGACTTATTTAAGGGCGGGACCCATCATTTTTTATGGTGTTTGTTGGTTTTTTTTTTTGTTGCTTTTTATCTAATAAAACTGCATAAGGAAGGCATTATAAGCAGCCATGGATTAATCAGAATAAGCACGTGCTTATGGCATCAAAAGAAAAGGGGGCACCACAGGTTTCTTGCAGTTTCCTCATTTAAATTATTAAAAGTTGTTGAACATGAAATCTAAAATTTTATTTTTTGTCTTGTATATAGAGTTAATTCAAACATTCATTATAGAAGGGAACTGGTCACAAGTTTCATAGATAAAGATTTGGTTTAGTGAAGTGTATTTTTGTTACGTGTTTTGAATGTATAGGATTTTCATATCTTCAAGAATTTTTCATTTTTGAAAATCTTTTCAGATAAGCAATGGGAGGGCTGATGGGGCCACCATATAGGGCTGTGCTTAAGGCATCAAGCAGCTTTAATCCAGCCCTGATTATATGTATTGTTCTTTAGCATAAACACTTGCATTCTAGATTTATAGCTCACTGTTTTACAGTACAAAATTATTTACACAATCATAAAAATGAGCTATAATAAAAAGTAACATAATATTGTATCTTTGAAAAATATGACAAACATGGAAAAAAATTGTTTAATAATTCAGATGATAAAAATCCTGATCAATTATTAATCACTGCTACCCACAACACTGATTTATTGCTGAGTTAAGGTTATTCATGTTTTCTGACATTTATATGTATCCAGACTTTGCCCAGCTCTAACTGTTCATGGTAGAAACTTGAAATTTTGCACACACACTTCCCTTAATGTGTGGGGGAAAATGCGGTTTTTGTTTCTTCAATATAATGCAATATAAATTTATACTAAACTGGTCACTAGTTTGTGCCAGCTTGTTTTTTGAAAATTCAGACCTTTTTTTTTTTTTAGTGATCACAGCCCAACAAAAGGCGACAGAAGTAACTTATTCATTGACCACTCCCTTTTTCAATTGATCACACCCCAAACCGAACAACATGGGTGGGGTGATTCATAATTTCCTTTGAAATGCTAGTCACATTTGATTTTTGACTTTTCGAAAATTCATTGGTCAATATTCTTGAATCTTTGAATGCCACAAGAAAAATGTTAAGCTTTGAAAATGTGTGATTAGAATATGATGCCAGATAAACACTTTCATTAAGTTAGAACAGTGGTCAGGAACCTTTTCAACTTGAGTAGCCATTTTTTTTTAGCTATAAAAAAAATTTAGACTATCAAAGCCGCATAATTTATCATAAACAAAAATATATACAAGAGAACATAAATTTAGCTAACTTTTTTTCTTACTCAATGCGATTTTTGGTTTTGTATCTTCTCTGAAATTGCTTCAATGTCCGGGTCATAAGTCATGGCTTTTATTTTAATACAATAATTTATTTGTTTGTTCATAATATTAAAAAAGAAATCTTTCAGAGCGCCTAAGAGCCGCATGTTGCTCTGGAGCCGCAGGTTCCTGAGTTAGAATAAGGAAGGTAAAAAATTTAGCTTACAGCAAAATCACGTTGCCTGTATGGTACTCATGCGATCACCAAAGTTGAGCAACATCAAGTGTGGTCAGTATCTAGATATGTGATTGATTGGGAATACCAGGTGAGTGACACCAGTTCGGGTGCTTTTCACCTCTAAGTCTATATCACATATCGAAAGCCGGCAAAGAGAAACTTGTAATATGGGAAACCCGGGACAGGACGACTGATGCTGTGGCCAGCGTAAGGGCAGTAGCTTGCTGAAAATATTTAATGCAGTCACCAATTACTTAAATTTTTGTCATGTTTTAGATTTTGTACTAGGGGGATTTTGTCAGAAGCCCAAAATTTTATATCCGGAGCAGGGTCAATGACACTAATCATTTTACTGTGGGTAATGAGAGTGAATTCATTATTTGAAGCCATCCTGTTTTTCACTAGTGATCACCGATAGGATTGGCATAACAGCTGCCTTACAAGTATTCAAAACACTTCTAGGTATTTACTGCAACCTTCTCACATTTGCTACGTAAATGTCGCGAGGCCATGTTAAATGTGCTATTAACCTATTTAGCATCAACATTCGGATGCACGGTTCACTTGAGAAAATTATCCCGTTTTTGGCTGGAACACTGATCCCTGACTACATGGAACACAGGAAGAGAGGAACAAAATTACTGTATTTGCCAAGTGCACATTTGAATAATACAGAATTAACTCCCTATTAGAAATTACTTTTGTAAATATTAATTCTAATAGGGACTTCTTCCTGTGGGCAAAAGAGGGTCTGTACTGCACCAAACTACAAACTCAACATGTTATGGCCTCGATAGACCTTTGTTGGCCATATGAAACTGGTGGACAACACTGGTACATATGTTGAATTGAACAGCAGGCAAATTGTACCATTGTATGGTCCAAAGTAAAGCTAGTTTAATTACAATCAACCAATAAATAATAAAGTTATTAGCAATTTCCAATAGGGAGTTTCTTTTCATCCACCCTGTAGATGAAAAAAAAAATTCATGGCACATTTGTGCTGAATAAGCAAATTGCGGCTTAATCCAATGTCCTAAATGGCAAAAGTAATCTTTCATAAGTCCAAATGTTGTATAGTCGAATTCATTTATGGTTCGAGGCCCCCCTCCAATTGCTACAAAAGGTTTCTCAACGTTTTTTTGTAGTATCAGGTGTACTCAATACCATACTAATAGTCTACCACAGTCTGGCCACTGGAAAGGTGTAATTTTCAAGATGGCCACCAAATCCTTAAAATGGCCATTATTCCTTTATTATTCATCATAAACAAGATTTTCCATCTCTTTTTGTAGTTGACATGGTCCACAAGCAGGCATGCATTGTAGTCTGTATCATCTGCAACTACACCTTGGTGTTTGGTAGGCAGTTGTGCAATTGCAGTGGACCATCAGCAGCCGGATTTCTGGGGCAGCGTTTTTCTTGGTCATAACTGGCACACAATGATATTTAGTCGTGGACTCTGGAGGAGGGAGACGTTCTGGGGTGACAAATGACTTGGCGTAAACGATTTGCCTGCTAAAAAGGTTGTAGCATAAAGAGGCAAGTTAATCGATACTCTTGCCACAAAACAGAACTGCCATCACCTCGCCCACAAGCTCTACTATAATATTGTTTGCTTGATTTGGGAGCAGGAACGCGTTTTCACAGGTTTGGATGGTCACCATTTGCCAACACTAAATGTGTGAAGTTATATCACACCCTGTAAAAATGTGAATAAACAGCAACTGAGAACACAAATCAGTATCCAGGACTTGTTTCATCTCGCTGATGTCATACACTTTAGGAACTGTGGGCTTGTCTGAACAAAAATAGAGGTTAATATTGTTGGTCTCGGCATAGAGAAGAAGAATGACTACGTCTGTATCCTCCCCTATCAAGGTCGTGCATTGGTGTTGTGAAGCTTGATTGCAGCCTTGACATTGTCTGCATCCCCTGATGCATTGATTGACAGTGCAGCTCTTCTTCTGCAGTTTCCCTGTCACAGGATCAACACATCCTTGTTTGTTACGAGGTCTGGAAAGGAAATCATCCTTTCTTCCCACAAAATGTGTTTGCATTGAAGCTGACGATCAGGTGGGTGTTTTTCCCACATCACTGATGCGTATTTGTCTTTGACGGAAGGACCTTCAATATGTATAACCATTGAAAACTGAAATGTCTTTGGCTTCAAACAGGAATGGAATGGACTGAGCTCATAGCTCAAAGCCTCTTCCAGTGAAAGTCTCCGTTTTCGACACAAGCAGAAATCGTTGAAACGGCAGAGCAGATCAGTCTTGGGCAACTTTGATGGTGGACTCGTCTTTTACCCAGTCTTTCCGTTTGATTGATATCCCCAAAATAGAATTTTCAACCATTTTTCCAACAATCTCGTTCACAGCGGTCTCAAACTCATTGACATCCTTTTTGACGACTACGTCAGTAACAATGTTTCTCAGAGATGTGTCTGGAAAGAATGGTGTGCAAGTGGAAAGTTCTTGCTTGATCTTTTCCAGGTCAGTGTGATCCTGTTTATCCTTGCTTCTGTTGATTCTCGGTGTTGCTCGCTGGTCAAGTAGGTGAGGTCATTGAATTACTGAATGGCATTGTTCTACTCAGATGTGATAGGTGTGGACACGGTACCCAATGCACACATTTCTTCGGCCATTCCACTGCCATGAGTCAATCCCCCACTACTCTTCAAGGACTGCATCAGTGTTTGCTCGATGACAAGGTCATAGCTTAGGCCTGCCCTGAACTGGTTGCATGGAAACCCCTGGAAAATCTGGCATACACATAAGGACGTCTGGTCTTGAGTTGGCACATTTCTTGGACGTATAAATATGCAGATTTCAAATAGATGTGAAAGTTGCGACAGCAAATGTTGGTAGGGAATCCGTCACTGCGCACAATTGCGATCCGCAGCATTCTCAGAGAGGTTATCCACAGCTGACTAGGTTTGAGACCTTGGGCCAAGTTCTGCCTTCTTTGTGTCGATCTTCTCTTTGATTTGGATCAACATATCCGATGCTACAGCATTCTACAAAGTCTTTCGCAACCAAGGATGATTACGTTTCTCCCGCCTGGTTCACTAATGACTCAAACTGTGGGTTATCCTTCAGCAGATTATACACAATCAGGTGATTGTGACATTTGTCCACCAGCAGATGTCTCAGACACAATCAGGTGAAATGTGAAAACATCGAAGCATCAAGAAAATGCTTTTCAAGTGGCTACTCTATGGTGCATCCATGATGATCTCTGCAGCTTTCCAGTACAGGTGGTGATCGAATGTAATAATGGTGTTTGATAGCGAGACCACAGACGAAATGCAGCGTGGACAGAATGCATGTCTTGTCTTTTTACTTTGCACCGAAAAATCTAGGTTGGTAACGTTTCTCCTTGAAATGACACAATCCTTCTCTCGCAGTGGGGTGAATGCTGCTATGATCCCCATTCCGTGGAAGGCCCCCCTGCGTCGATAGTAAGGATATTGTGGTTAACACTATCCCCGACAAAAAGAAGTGACATACCCTGCAAATCAATGTCATCCGCTAACATATTTTGAGCAACTGAATCTGCTGCATTCTTTTCAAAACGCAATACTTATTCATGAGAAGAACTAAATCCCATTTCATGAAGGGTATCCACAAGAAATTGCGACCGATACAAATGATGTGCCTGCACTGCAAGGCCAACTTGTAAGGGAGCTATAACTATATAATGCTATTCCTGCAACCCTTTTTCTTGTATCCTTACCCAGGGAAAGACCATTCAAGCTTGAGCGACTTTTCATTTGGATAGTGATTTGTAAGGGACAGCGCATTGGACTTGAATTCCTAATTACACAATACTATTAATTACTAATTTTACCATAGATTCCATTGTAACTAATGCTTAACTCATTATAGTAAGGAGGGATTCACTAAAGCGCAAGATCTGTCTGAAGGCCAAGAATTTAAATATAAATATGCGAAACCATATGAGATGTGGTTCTTTTTACCAAATCATGCTCAACATCACATATCGAGATCAGAAGACAGCACAGTATATAAGAGAAAAAACAGTCAAGAGATATCATTGTTCGATTAAAAACTTGAATGGGTAAGTTTGTATGTGATTTAGGAATCTTGAAGGGGATTTTTCATTTAGAAAGGTCGAGTTCGATTTTCATGTCTTGATTTACCTTGAAAATGAAAAGGCGAGGGCATTGGCCACGTCTGTAATATTTGAGTTTTGAAAGCATGTATCCGTCTTTTAGGGGATTGGCCCCTTCCACCTGCTGACATGTCCGTTTTTTCTCACCTGGGCATTGGTTGGCTACAATTTTGATCATTTCACTAATGAAAAAGGAGGGCATAGTACCAATATGGCAGCGTGTAGAAGTTTGAAGAATCGACCAAAACGTAATTATTATTCAAGGGCCAAGTAGAGGACAAAGCATATTACTGCATATTACTTCACATTTAACAAGGCCAGGTTTTAATTAACTAAAAGATTAAATGAAATGAAATAAGTATTATCATT
>VCCN01001473.1:1765590-1777610 GCA_006491835.1 Architeuthis dux | reverse complement strand
CACACAGACACACACACACATTTGTGTAGATAGACATTCGCTAAGCTTATCAGACAAACGGAAAAGAATGTTAGAATGAAAGATTGTGTTGCGCTAATCCCCGTGAGGGGGGGGGGCATTCCAATTACCACAGAAGACACAGACACACACACACACACACACACACACACACATACACACACACACACACACACACACAGATAACACAAACTCCGGTCTCATAGCTTCTAGAAAACTGTTTGAAACGGATTTTTCTCCTTCATACAGTTAAGTAAAAAACTATTTACTGTGGCCATCAGAAGGCCCCCAAGAGCGATGAGGGCTTGCAAGAGGTGGTGGGGGCAAATCGAATTTAGGGCCCCATAAAGGCTTGGGCTGGCCCTGTAGCTGAAAACCAACTCAGAATAGCACAGAGAGCCATGGAAAGAGCAATGCTGGGGATAACTCTAAGAGATAAAAAAAGATCAACATGGATCAGAGAGAGGACTAGAGTGAAGGATATTATACAACTAATTAAGCAGCAAAAATGGAGATGGGCTGGCCACCTAGCAAGAAGAGATGACAATAGATGGGGGAAAGGACATTGGTGTCCATGGGACAGTACACGAAGTAGGAAAAGACCAGAAACAGGAAGGAGGGACGAGATAGAAAGGTTTGCCGGTAAGACTTGGCAGAGTTTAGTACAAGATAGGTTGTCATGGAAGGAGATGGGAAAGGCATTTGTTCAGCAGTGGACTTATAACGGCTGATGATGATGATGATGTGTGTTCCTTATTTTTTTTCGAAAAATGCTTCAAAAAGCTAGCTTTAAGATTACAGAAAGAGTAAATGAACCAATTATCCCCTTCTATTATTTTTTTTCTTCATAAGTGTATAATAGACCTATCCCGAATTTCAATTTGATAAAACAAAGGAAAAAAAACTTGACCACTAGTTATCTTTTATTCCCAAGGCGCATCGTTGTTTTGGAAATACACGATTTATCTTTGACTACAGTCATGTCGATTTCATTGGGTCCTGTCTACTTTGGTCTCATTTTCACAAAGGAAAGGTCTATTTCCATAACTGAGTATTATTTAAATAGGAATGGATACTTGAATGGAGTAGGAAACATTAATCAGCGTGAATGGAGATGTTGAAGATGAGTACCTATTAACATCCTCTACTTGCAAAACAAAATTTATAACACTTCGTTATCGATAGTTCTATTTGTTATAGACTTTAAGTGAAATTTTTATATAATTCATTCACTATTTCATAAATATAAAGCATTCCTACCGCTTGTTCAAGTTCACTCGATTCTAAGGTAGATTTGTTTTGCGCTTGGTTTTGACGGAATCTTAAAGGTTTCAGTTATAGAGGTACTTTATATTTTGATAATGTATTCTGTGGATTTTCAATTCAACGACTGTAATGTCTAAAAGAACGTCCAATCGAACGACTCTGACAGAAGCAAAGATAACGAAATGGTTTCCAACAAAGGGAGAAGTGAGTCTCAAGAAAGTAGAGATGAAGAAAAGCATGAGCAAGGAGTCGTTAGCGAGAGGAGAACAGACACAGAAATACGCACCCCATCAACTTCTACGTCTGAACAAACAGCCAGCGTTGTATCAGAAAATCCAAATGCCCATATCAAGTTATCCCAAACCGAACCAACCGCGGAATCTTAAATTCCCAGCCCTGGAATTTGGAAAACAAAATTTCAAAAGATCCTTCCAATCATCATGGTTTGACAAATTCAAGTGGTTGCACTATGACGCAGATGCCGACTCAACATTCTGCTTTACCTGTATTAAAGCACTTCAACACACTATGATTTCGTCGAGAAAAGGTGACGTTGCTTTCACTGAGACAGGTTTCCAGAATTTGAAAAAGAAACATTGGCAAAAGACAACGAACTCTACTAACATGAATCGTCAGAGTGTCACAGAGAATCTATTGCTCAAGATGTCATTAAGACACTATCAAAAGATCGTAACAATGGTGTTTATGATCTGTTCTGGGAGCGAATATTGAAACTATAGTGATGATATCGACAAATATAGGCTTGAGGCACAGCTGCCTCTTTTGCTTCCAACCACAGAGGTTTTTAAATTTGAATTGACACAATTCACTATCTATGATCTGTTTAAGATGTTTCAGAGACTTGACTGTTCAAGAAAAGTTGCAATGTCGGGGGTGATTAAAATTCTCATTGTATTGTCAGCAACCAATGCTATCAGTGAGAGATCTTTCGCCGTCATGAAACGAATAAAAACATAATTGAGGTCTACAACAACAAATGGCAGAATGAACCATCTAACGATGCTTCATGTACAGAAAGAAAGCGTTGACAATATAAGCTTAATTGATGTTTTGAAATGTGGCTGGTCAAATCTCTTTTTGATACAATTCCTTTTAGTAGATCTGGCGATAATTCTGGAGTTGACGTTGCAAACGAATTTGTTGAAAGAGTAGATAGTAGAAAGCAGATATTTGGACAATTTACGAACAGAGATTTTAGTAAGAAAATAAATGCAGCGCATAAAGGCACGCAAGCATAGGTCACAGAAGAACAATTTAAAGAAGAGAGCAATTTTTGCGTTTTACGGTCAGGTCAATTCCTTTCTAATTTTTGAATCGCTAATTTTTTAATCTTTTGTGTCTTTGCTCGAGTGAATTGCACGGAGAAAGTAAAACTAAAAGAAATTTCTGTAAATAAATATAAAAAAACTCAGTTATAATTTGTCAGTCAATATGATTAATAAAAGAAAAAGTCTGTGGATGACATAAAAAAATACATTGCTTTCTGACAGATTTTGACGCTCTATTTTCGAAAATTCCCATAGCAGCCTTTTGTTCATAATCATCTTCATCAATTAAATATTACACTGTTTTTAGAACAGGGGTGTTTTCCAACAATCTAAAGGGCGTGGTCTAAAAATACTTTTCACGATTCGCTCGCAGCCTCCATATGAATTTCGTTCTGACGGCTCTGTATAAAAATCAATTGATTTTATTTATATATTTATGAGAAATAAATATCTCCGAGTGGATTCAGAATATCGATAAGGAAGACGGCAATCTCCGGCTTTTAGATTTTGTTCTACAAATCAGCGGCGCAACTCGTCGTAACCCATATCTGCCAAGGTTTAGAAATTCTCAGGGGGGAGATTTCCTAAAAAATGCCCTCCTCCCCACTCAATTCAAGAAGCTCTAAAACAGCCATTTCAATGTATTGAAAACATAATTTTAAACCAAGATAATCACGCCAAATGCGGGAGACTTGGTAGGTCTGCAAATAAGAGGGAAAACATTCTTACGGGCAGATTGTGTTCAATGCGGGATATTCGTACAAGCGCATTGTTAATTCCATAAAAGATTAATAATACTTGACAGGTGCGTGTCTGAATTCACCTTTTTAAAAATGTATTTCACACGGCCGAAATCAAATTTAACTTCTTTTATTTTGTCTCCTGTGTAAATAAGAGGCGAAAGAACTGAGAGCGAAGTTCGTGTTCGTAAATTGCATTTAATTAATTTGTTTTCATTCATGAATTACGTAGTTGCATGGAATTACACACTCATTAACAAAACGGGCCATTGCATAATTGAACACAAGCACACACACACACACACGCTCACACGCGCACAAACACACGAACTTAAACATCATCATACACAGATATACAAGTAGTGTTCCCATAAAAACATTGCGTAAGCCGAAAGGGCTTAAAGCGAAGAACCAATTACCATTAATTTATATGGAAAATATTTTAGAGCGATCCCAGATCCCCAAAATGGTGATGATGATTTGTCAGCGGGGGTTGGGGTGGTGTGGCAGAGGAAGAGGTTGCGCGCTGCCTCTATAACGGCTCTCTGCAAAACAAACGCTGAACGCTATTTTCGCTTTTTGACTTTTTCTCGTTAGAGCGAAAAAGTGACGAAAAGCGAACTTTCGAAAAGCTGGGAAACACCGGTATATACACTCGCACTTATATGAAGTAGAGCAAGTTAATCTCGCTAACTAATCACCAGTGTAGTGAGTTCGATCCTCACTGCGTGCCCAACTCCCGTGGCCTTGTGCCAGACTAAGTTGAACATCGAGCTATAGTAAAAGCCAGAATTTCAAATACCTACTTACCATTCCCAATTGGCAAATTGGCGCAACACGATCTTCCTACCCCCAAGCCTCCTCCCATTTATCCGAAGTTCAAATCAAAAAGACCCAGATCTGAACAATCAAGAAAAAACACCATAAGAATAGACTAGCATTCCAAGGGAAATTATGAATCACCGCCATGTTGTGTTGGGCGTGATCAATTAAAGAATTGGTCTGTGATCTCTAAAAGAGGTCTGAATTTTCAAAAAACAAGCGGGCACAAAGTAGTGATCAATTTAGCATAAACTTACATTTTATATTTAAACCCACGCTAAAAACCTATTTAGGCGGGTAATTCCCCCCCCCCCAACATTTCCCCTACACATTGAGGTGAATTGGGTGCAAAATTTTAAGTTTCTACTATGAACGGTTAGGGATGGGTGAAGTTCGGATACATAGATCCATATAAATGTCAGAACACATGAATAACCTAAACCCAACAATAAACCAGTGTTGCGGGCTGATTAATAGGTGAATTCACCGACTTTCAATAAGTGGGTGAATGTACCTATGTATTCTAAGTGTCTGCCAAAATTGTAGATAATTGGAGTGTCTCTAATTTTTGTCGTAAAGCGAAAATGACTAAGACCCAAAATATGGTTTGAAAATAGGCGTGACAACGATGGAAAAGATCGCTTAAAGCAATTTGGGTCCATGAAACGAGTGACCCGCAAAAAGACACTCGTTTGCTTAAAGCAGAGCTTTCCAAACTTGTATGTCTTGACACTTTAGTGTGTCGCCGATAATCTGTAGGTGTGTTGCGAAATTAAGTAAAATTTTGAATATCTTTTTCTGAGTCATTTGGTCTCCTGGGATGGCATTGTATATTTGATTTGATTGACAAAACTTAAGTAATGTTTCACAGAACTGTTTTTTAAAGAAGTGTGTCGCCAATGGAAAGGTTCGGAAAGCTCTGGCTTGAATAAACGAGCACGCATCCAATTCTCCAAAGAACATACGGACCAGAGCTTGGAATAGTAATCTAAAGTGATGTTTGGTTCTGATGGACTGAGGTACATACGAAGATTGGTAGGCTAGGACTAACCCACCCTCAATCCGATTAGAACCACGGTTAAACACAGAGAAGGGTGTGTCATGCTATAGTGCTGTATGTCTGCAAACGGTGTCGGTCCGTTGTATCGAATTAAGAGAATTAGGGATAGTGAGTCATCTCTAGGAATCGCTAATCTCACACGCAGGAGGTCCCGGGTTCGATTCCCGGTATGAGCGAAGAGTGTGGAAAACTCTTCATTATGGCACATTTCCCTGTGCACTCAGCAGCTAACTGAGTACACCCTAATCTGTGTGATTAGGGGTTGTCTCTTAAGAGACGGGGGGACGCTTTATCTACCTTATGCTACCATACACCATACATATGGGTCATTCGTGGAGATTCTAGCATGAGAATTATCGACACCAGTGGCCAACGACCGACGAACAATGGTTCGAGAACTTTCTGTAGACTTTAGTTTTCAAAAGTGACCATTTCACGTCATCTAAAGGCAATACAAAAATTAAAAAGTTGGGAAAATGGGTCCCACATGAACTGAATGAAATGTTCCATGACAGTGACATATCTCACACTACTCAGCAGTCTGTGTCTAAGATTTGAGAATTGGGATATAAAGTCTTGCAGCATTCTCCATATCCACCTGACACTTCTCCTGCAAATTATCATCAAGTATTCTGAACTTCTTATCCATAATAAAACGTTCAATAATAGGGAAGCCATAATTAGTGCCTTCACTGAATTCGTAAACCTAAAGAATTTTATAGAAATGGCATATTATCCATTAGAGGATCGTTGGAAAAGGGTTATTGCTTCAAATGGGTCATATTTTGATTAAATATTTGCCGTTTTTGATGTTGATATCATCCTTCATCTTACGATTCAAAAAATGTCTTTTCATGTGTAACATCCTAATACACGCTACACACTCTCTTCTCAGAAATCGTTACATTTAGGTACTTACACAATTTATAATAATAACCATAGTATCTATCTATCTATGGTTATGTGTGTCAATCCGTCCATAGAATTTCGAAAGCTAATTTTCAAGGCAGGCAGGCTCTCTTCGTCTTAATAAATTGGTGCAATACATTCATAAATGGTCAGACAATTTATATGAGGGATTAACAGCTCAGATCAAAATGCTTTCCCATAGAAACAAACTTGAACCAAACATGTTTATACAAAACTTGTTGTAGGAAACAACTCTTTTGTCAAATTTTGTTGCTTCTATACTTATCTTATTATACACAAACCTATATCATTTCATTTTGTCTGTTTGTTTGTTGGTTGGTTACTTTCACGCTAAAGCAAACAGAAAGAGAGGAAGCCGGTCAAGCAAGGCTCTATTGTGACTGTGTATTCTCGTCTACATTATTACTACTACTATTACTGCTGCTGCTGATAGTGATGTCTTAGTAGGACGAGAAACAATTCCACTAAATATAGGCATCTCTGATTTATATGAATAAAACTGATGTTTTTCTCGTATTAGAAATTCGTTGTTTAGCCAATTCAGAAACAGAAAACATGAAGAGTTGTAGAAAATTGACAGAAAAATAAATTTTGTTCGACGAATGCGTTGTTTTGTTTGCAACAAATACATTTATACTAAAATATATATTCGTACAATTTATCCATACGTAAATAATCCAGTCATTCTTTACGGGTACTCTGCTAGTACTATTATAAATACATTCATGAACACACACACACACACACACACACACAATTAGAAACCGCAAGGATTAAACTCACTAAACTAGGGAATTGGCTTTTGAGATGAGCTTGCTAACCATTGCACCATTATAGATATTGACTAAGCATAGCTTAGTATGACACAAGGCCAGACGTGCTGGACACCCAGTAAGGATCGAACTCACTATAAAATGAAACATCAGGTCTACACATTCTGTCTGCTTATATCCAATTCTAGTCAATTCTCTTTTGTTCCATATTTCCATCAAACAAAACTGTGACCAAAACAGTCAACATGGGTTTCTTCAGTGTTTTAAGTTGGTCTGGCTGGCTGGCTATGTATCACGCGTACAGGCCGCACCTGAAAATTTAAACATTTACTCCTTATTATGTCTAGTTTTTAGGGGGGGGGGTTCAATTTGCAATGTACGTTTATGCTAAATTGGTCCCTTAGTTTGTGTCAGGCAGCATTCTCACTTGTTTTTTGAAAAGTCAGACTTTTTTATTATTATTGAGTAACTTATTCATTGATCACCTCTTTTTCCAGTTATTCCTCAACACGACATGCTGCCAAAAGACGTTGGTCACGTGACGGTTTCTACTGATTGACTAACCAGACCTGTGCGCATGCGTGCATGTGTGTGCCTGTACGTGCTTGCAAAGGTTAAGGGCAAAAGCGGAGGAGAGAACATTATCACGGCAAATGATTGTCAGTTATTCACATTTAAGCACACACACATACGAATGCACAGAAATGTACACACATACGAATGCACAGAAATGCACACACGTACGAATGCGCTTAAATAGAGGGAGAGAAAGAAACCCTATATGAATAGGTCTACCTTTTTTACTTTCCTTTTTTTTTTCGGAAAGATTAGCTAAGTAGATTACACTTTAAAGACCCACTGATGTAGAAAATAAATTTAGAAAATAAAAAATAAAACCGAAGGCCGTGAGAAGATTACTCGTAAAATCACCTACCAAATTACTTTTAAAATGTGTTCGTGTGTGTGTGTGTGTGTGTGTGTGTGTGTGAGAGAGAGAGAGTAATCAGCTTGGAAGATATTCAAATTGTGTCGTCTGGGAAGGATTTTTTCCCGCCGCGGAGAGCTAAATTGGAGGACAATGAACTTTAGCTTAAATTAACGCCGCACGTTCGTAGAAAATAACAAGTCTACAGACTTCCAAATAATAGGTCATCCGGTAGAGTGCATACAACCAATCAGCGCTTAGCCTCCCCCCCCGGCCCTTCGAATGCAATATAACAAATTTATCATATAAGTATGCAATATCTATATAACAGAACGATTTTCAGTTTTCTAAATTAACTCCAAGGAAGAAGACTTTTTTTTTTGTTCCTTGGTTTGGATCTAGATTTTTGTTTAATTCTATTTATTTCCAGCTTAATCAGGGGCGTAGCTGGGGTCGATTTTAACCCCCCCCCCCGTGAAGGGGGGGGCAAAGCTTTATGAATAGTAGCTCTTACCTACTGCATTTCTATTAACATTAGACAAGAACAAATCTCTCTAAATGTTGGACGTGACCCCTCGAGAAGCCAAGTCCCCTCCATGAATTGATATTTATACAGAACCTAGATATATGTTCACTCAATCTAGTACAAAATAACTCGGTTTTTTACCCATCCGGAAAGTATCCAGCCATTTAACTTTAACGAAAAAATAGGCTACTTAGGGCAATAGCGCCCTAGTCCCTTCAAAATACTCCCCTTGGGACCTCACAAACTTATCCCAGCATCCCATTTAAAAACAGTCTGCAACATCCTCTTTCGTGTTCGCCATTAGTTGCCTCGTTGCGTTCTCCTTAATCTCATCCACGGTCTGAAATCTACTTCCTTTCAACGGCGAAAAGCCAGAAGTTACAGGGAGCTAAATCTGGACTTTTGGGGGGGTGGGGGGTTACCGACAGACCCCCCCCCCAAGAACCCTGCATGAGACGTGAAGAATAGGCAGTCTCGGTCATTGAGAATGCGACGGTCACACAGTACCCACGCTCACTCAATGATGTCTCACTGCCGACTGAGTAACCATATGGGAGATTGTGTTTTCATGCATGCACATTAAGGTCCCCACCGATTGGTTGCGAAGTTATATCAAGGTCCCGCAACCGGTTCTCGAGATATCTAAAATGACTTGATACTTTTCGGCCAGACATCGTATGCATAAAATAAAAAGAAAATGTATATATTCAATATGCAAATTATGAAAAAAGAAAAGATGTTAGAATAATTGTTTTGATGCTCTCATTTGGATTGTTTATGAATAACAGTTGACGTTGTAGTTAAAGGGTTCGGCCAGTGGGCTTTTCTGATTGGTTGATTATTCTAATGTCAAGAAGAGTTGGGACTAATCCACCACAGCGACACCAGTTGAAGAGTTGTACGTTGACAGTTTTTCTTGCTTGTTGACAGTTTTTCTTGCTTGTTGACAGTTTTTCTTGCTTGTTGACAGTTTCCTTTTCTTGTTGTAGATCAAACAGAACGCGCTAGCTTGCTTGGTACGCACCAATTTTGTCGTGAATTGGTTAGGTGGCTTGGCTGGTCTTACGGACCAATTTACTACAGTAATGAGTTCGTTCCTCACTCGGTGCCCCAGATTTGCGGCCTTATGTCATACTATGCTCAGCTTAGTAAATATTTTGTGCACCTGCCGTAGCGCGATGTTTATCAAACAAAGTCTTGTAGACCAAGTAGCTAGTGTAGTGAATTCGACCTTCATTGGTTCCACTCACTTATGACCTTGAGCCAGACTAAGCAAAGACTAGTAAATAATGTTGGGTGCCTTGCCGTGGAGCAATGGTTTGCAGGCTAATCACGTAGTCCATTACTAATGTAGTGTTGTTAAGGTAAATCGCTGTGGACACATTGGTTCTCGTGCGATCAGCAACGACGAGCCTGGTCAGTACATAGATGGGTGACCGTCTGTGAACACCAGGTGCCGTAAGCAGCTTCGGATCGTGTAAAGAGCTTTCTGTGACGATCGCGTAAATCTTCATAACGAGGAGACCGATCTCTACGCTACGTTGAATAACGCAAGTGGTAGTAATGGTTAACGAGCTAGTCTAGAGAAACATTACTGATTTGTGCCAGATTGTGCCAGGCGTCTGCCGTAGCGCGATGGCTGGCTAACTCGTTTAGTTGACCAATAATCTGGTGCAGTGAGTTCGATCCACACTGGGTAACCCACTACTGTGGCCTTGTGCTACATTAGGCTAGTCTTAGTAAATAACAATATGAATAATAAGAGAATTAACCTCAGCACTGGATAATTAATTATAAACACTCCAATAATTTGTTGAGAGAGAGA
Source organism: Architeuthis dux (assembly GCA_006491835.1). Lineage (NCBI taxonomy): Eukaryota > Metazoa > Mollusca > Cephalopoda > Oegopsida > Architeuthidae > Architeuthis > Architeuthis dux. The sequence continues at coordinate 1,767,436 of VCCN01001473.1, read as the reverse complement.
GAGAGAGAGAGAGAGAGAGAGGGAGAGAGGGAGAGAGGGGAGGTAGAGAGAATGCTGGTGCACATATATGTGTGTTCTGATATACTGATAAAGCCTAAGAATATATGGTGTATGGTTGGCATCAACCTGACTCTACCCATACGTTCAAAAATAACACACACACTAAAAAGCGGAACTTCGAAAACCACTTTTGACACATTCGATTATTCGCAGTACATTCTGAATAATCTTCACATTTTCTTACGTTTGAGTCGCACTTTTTACCTTTCTTAATATACAGAGCAAATGCCGAAGATGTGGCTTATTTCCTTCCATTTTCAATGTTAGAATCAATAAACAAAATAAAGCAAATTTTGAATTTCTTTCTAAAAACTGTTTGCTGGCATAGAGAGCTGTCACAATACAATCAAAAGTTATATTCTTAAATGAAGTTAGTTAAAACTTAACGCTCCTAATGCCATCTAACGACAAAAACAAAAACGAACATGTTGGCCAACACAATAAAAGGAAGACAAACGTGGGAACAGCGACAAACGCAACAAAGAATACAAAATGGGAAAATAATTTTCCACAGAGAATTTAAAAGGCAGATAGAAACTAGTATTCCTAGGGAAATAATGAATCCTTTTCACCCCATAAATTAAGCAGTGAGGATAGTTTGAATCATTTGTGATAAAAAAACCGGTCTGGTTAGTCACTCAATAGAAACCGTCAGGTGATCAACGTATTTTGGCAGCAAGCCGTGTTGGGGGTGATCAATTAAAAAATTGAAAAAAGGGGTGATCAATGAATAAGTTACTTCTCTCGCCTTTTGTTGGGCGGGGATCATTAACAATTCTGAACCCCCCCCCCCAAAAAAAAAACAATCGTGAACACTTCCGGACACAAACTAAGTGACCAATTTAGAATAAACTTACAGTACAAATTGAACCCCCAACTGAAAACCTATTTAGGAGTGGGTGGAGATTTTCAAAAAACAAAATATCGATTTTTCTAGACATAATAAGGAGTAAATGTTTAAATTTTCATCCCTCTAGCACCATTGCTGCGACCTGTACGGGTGATACATACATACATAGCCAACCAGCCAGCCAGACCAACTTTAAAGACTGAAGAAACCTATGTTGATCTTGACAATGTTGATCTTGACAGTTTCTAATACGGCAGATATGGGGCAGTCATACAATGGGAACAGTGCAAACGACTTGTGTTTGACCTTGTAAACAAACAACACCAGCACAAACCAGAAGCTGTACTACAAAATAGAGAACCAGATGCACTAGGACTTTGAGATCCAGACCGACCGTCCCATCCAAAGGCAGAGATCTGATAATCATAAACATTGAAAAGAGTACCTGGCCGATCGTGAATGTGCCAGCGGATCATAGGGTGGAGACAACATTTTAGAAAGAATACCAGGACCTTGCCCGAGAACTGAGAAAGCATTATAACATGAAGTGTCCATAATAGTTGACGCACTTGGAACCTTGCTTAACCTCTAGAAACGAGATTAGAAGAATTGAGACTGACCAGAGCACGACTTTGCTGGGGTCTGCGAAGATACTGGGGAAGGTTCTGGATATTTGAGGAGACATGCTGCCACTCAAATTCCAGTGATAACCACCAGACAACAGGTGTGAACATGCAGATGCATGAATAATAATAATGTAGCTGTTGTGAACTAGGAAAAGAGATCCCGCCCCCAGCTCGTGGCTGTGCCAGCATTGCACGGTATGGAGATACAATCAACCATGACAATGGAATAATACCAAAACCTTGCTCGAAAGCTTGTGAAACACAAAGGATAGGGTCATGCCCATAATAATGAATGTTGAAAGATAAGCCT
>VCCN01001473.1:1750080-1761579 GCA_006491835.1 Architeuthis dux | reverse complement strand
TTCTAAAATCAAACCATCTAAATATCGGATGTTAATAATAGCTCGGAGTTCATAAGGGCACATATCATGCAGATATTTCTTCTATCCTAAGGCAATGCAGGCCGATAATCCTAATTGACTCGCATTTCCTACGTTTCAAAATTAACCAAGCAGCGGCATTTTGAACTTTTTGTAGTTTGTTAATTTGTGATTTATTCAAGCCAAAGAAAAGTGAATTACTGTAGTCTAATCTAGTGGTAATAATAGAGTGAACCAGCTGCTCAGTTTCATTGTTGGAAAGTAAGTTTCTAATAGTACGGACATCTCTAATTAATCTAGAGTAGTAGCCAATATCAGAATAATTTGTTTACGTGTACTATGTACTACTAATCGTGTGTGTTAGTATGGCTTGCGATACCAGGCTTCCATGTATATATAAAGTTAATCCACCTGAAACAATTCACGGACATATTTGAATTTCCATTAGATGATTTTCTTTTAGAAAATAAGAACTGAATTCGTTTTAGATGGTGGGTAGGAGATTCTTTTTATCAGCAAAATGGTTAGCTTTAAGTGGGAGAGTTCATTGTTACGGACAGAGAAACGGGAAAACCGGCCGAACACCATAGAAAGACGGGTAGATATCGTTACCAAATGCACTACAGACTCCAGTATACACTGATGTACCAAAACATTATGACCAGTGACATGTGACAGCTACTGTTTTGTAACAACTGTGCATGTCAGCGTCAGAAGTAAGCCGGCCTCGAGTACTTTATTTTGATTTGTTGAATGCCGCAGTTATGGACAAGAAGGAAGACTTGATTGATTTTGATAAATGCCAAATCATTATGGCCAGATGACCAGAGTATTTCCGAAACGACACGGCTTGTTGGATGACCATGTTCAGTTGTGGTGTACGGTAGGCTGTGGAAAGGGCATGGTAACGCAGTAACACCGCTGCTACGAGGCACATAGGGAGGCACAAATGATCAAAACAAAGCTGAGCCCCTGATTAAGAGAGAGTATTCGATGCTTATTTCAGCGACCACTACAAGCAGCAGGATGGAAAGTGGCATTTCACTGTCAGTGAGGACATAAGAACGCACACAGAAGACAGCAAAGTGATAGAAGGATGAGAGAATGGTAGATCTAAATTATCTTTTCTGGATAAATAAACATTGAAAGCAACAAGTTTCATTTAGTTCTTTATTGGTTGATTGATTCCAAATTCCAGTTAAAAACAATGCGCAAAATGTGTGCTATTAACAAAATGTTAGCAGAAGCATTTGAGAGGCACATTTGGTCAGAATTCTGGTGTTTGGACGCACAAAATCACTTTATCCAACCCTGGTGAATATCTATCGGCAGGGGTTCGAGGAGGGAAAAATAACCAACCACCGACAAGGCATTGGGCGGCCAAGACTTGATGTGAGAAGTGAACGGAGGCTTTCCCACCAAATACGAGTCAACAGAAGGGCTACCGTGGCACACATTACAGATAGCTTTAATCAAGGTAAAGGAATGAATGCGTCACAACACACAGTATATCGACCCTTGTTGCATATGGGGCTGCATAGCTGCAGGCCAGTCAGAGTATCTATGCCAATCAATGTCCATCACCGAAAGCGTTTTCAATGGGCATACGAGCGTCGGAACTGGACCGTATATCAATGGAAAAAGGTCGCCGGTCCGATGGGTTTCTCTCAACTAAATAAGGTGGACGGCAGGGTACGCATGCGTCGTTATCCTGGGGAAGCGATCGCACCAGGATGCAGGGTAGGAAAACATCAAACCGGTGGAGTCAGTCTGATGTTTGTACAACATTCTACATGTGGAAGGTACTTTGTCGCTTACCTCAACATCATTGAAGACCATGTACACCCTTTCATGGCAACAGTCGTCTACGATGGTAGTGGCATCTTTCAGCAGGACAATGCGTCCTGCCAAAGAGCACAAGTTGTAAAGAAATGTTTTCAGGAACATGAGGAAGACTTTATTGTATGGCCCTGGCTACCAAACTCCCAAGATCTCGATCCCGTTGAGCATGTGTTGAACCAACAATTTTGCTCTAAAGAACCTCCACCATGTAACTTGAAGCTGTTAAAAGACCTGCTGTTAACATCCTGGTACCAGATCCCAGAGGAAACCTTTAGAGTCCACGCCTGATCAGGCAAGACCTGTTTTGCGGGCACATGGAGGACCAACACCTTATTAATCCTTCATGAGGCAAGTGACTATATATGCAAATATTGTAGCCACAAAAACAACATAATCCGCATCAATGTGGTCTGCAAGCCTTGCAAAATACACTCGTGCTTGAACAAAGACAGAAACTCATACCAAACTCAGGCATACCACACCCCATTAAATTAGCATGTTTTTGGCACGTGCAATAAAATTTTAAAATCAACCAGGATGTGTTATTTCTTTTGTCAATAACATTTTGTTGTATCTATTCATTATATTGAATGTTTATTCTTTAATTCTATATTTTATTTAACTTTCTACTTTAATTTTTAGTTTTTTTACATTTTTGGTCACTTTTTGGGCGAGACACCATATATGATCACTTCATCAGAGGGTGTTTTGCCACCATAAACAAAATAAAATCAGAAAACTTGCAATTGAAAATATCTTGTAATTAGGTCCAAGTTTAATATGTAAAAAAATTGTTTTGATATCTAAAATATTTTTAGAGTTGCCCTATAAAGGGTTAAACAGGGGGTCATAATCTTTTTGATCATCAGTGTATACGCATGTTTATTCCCACGTACCACGATGTAAACATACTCCCCTTAATCTACCCGCAACGGGACATAATTACAGGTGTTTGTTAATATCGACCAGGTGAAGTGACAACAGAAATCAAGTTAATCATTTCATCCTTTTCGATCTTGAATTAAATTATGAAAACAACAAAATAATTGAAGAAGAAAACCTGATATAGTCACTGTCAATATCTCTTTACATAGGTAAATGTGTATTTTTGTAATCAGGAGTTTATTTATTTGTAGATGTAGATATTTTGTTGAGCGACTTTGGCACGGTGCCTCGTCTCAGTGGCAGATTGAACTCACGATTAATGATTTTGTATTGGAATAAACGTTTTGTCCATGAGACAATTTTGAAAGCTCAGGGTCGGACATAATCCCGAAAAACATATTTGAAAGTACACAATTTTAATCAGTAAACAACAAAATAAATATGAACAGAAAGAACCAAACAACCAAAACACAAAACAAAGAAGAAATAAAGGAAGGAAGGAAGGAAGGAAGAAAGAAAAGAACAAAGAAATATGGTGTAAAGAAATCATTTGCTCGATAAGGATATGAATAAGGATTTGTGAAGAAAAGTGACGAAAGCAAAAAAAAGAAAAGTTATAAAGAGACGAAGAAAGGGGAAGGTAGTAAAGAATGAAAAGAATGAAAAGAATGAAGGAAGAAGGCTAAAGACTGGAAGAAAAGATTGAAATGAAATTAATTAAAAGAAACACGAATGAAAACGAAAGAAAATAATGAAGAGTAGAGAGAGACACAAAGTAATTTAAGAATGAGTGAAGGGACGAGAGGAAGGAAAATAGAAAGAAAGAAAGAAAGAAAGAAGTAGATATAAGAAAGAGAGAAAGAAAGAAAGACATATAAGAAAGAAAAGAAAAAAGAAAGAAGGAAAGAAAATGTAAATGAAACACAGAAAGAAAGAAAGAAAAAAGAAAGAAAAAAGAAAAAGCGAACGAAAAAAGAGTAAGAAAGAAAGAAAGAAAGAAAGAAAGAAAGAAAAGAGAAAGTAAGAAAATGTAAATGAAATACAGGAAGAAAGAAAGAAAGAAAGAAAGAAAGAAGTAAATATAAGAAAGAGAGAAAGAAAGAAAGACATATAAGAAAGAAAAGAAAAAAGAAAAAGTCAAAAGAAATAAGTGAAAATAGAAAAGAAATAAAGAAAGGAAATGTAAATGAAACACAGAAAGAAAGAAAGAAAAAAGAAAGAAAGAAAATGTAAATGAAACACAGGAAGAAAGAAAGAAAGAAAGAAAGAAAGAAAGAAAGAAAGAAAAAAGTGAACGAAAAAAGAGTAAGAAAGATAGAAAGAAAGATAGAAATGTGACGGTGATGTTGCAAGAGAGTTAATAAGTAAGACTAAGATACAAAAAAATGAAAGGAATGAAGTTTTTTAAATACTGAGACATCATGATTCAGTAGTGATTGTTGTTGAGTATTGCTTGATAATGGTGCAATCACCAAATCTGACGTAAATAGCTGACTGGAAATTATAAGACGTCATGGAGTTACGATTTCAACACATTGTATAACAATCAAACCTGTAAAATAGTATATCAATGTAATTGGTTGTTGTCTCAAAAGTACATTGCTCAATATTAATATTAATGAAATTGTAAAAATTTTGCAGACGATACAAAATTGTACCATCCTATCCAATGTAATAGTAATTGAAATGCAAATATTAGATCATATTTTGAAGGATTGGTTCCTTTTGTGTTTTGCTCTGCCGGTCCGCAGTCATCCGTTGCCCGGGTGATATACAAATCATGTCTAGTTCCAAAGGACCGATCCCCCGGGTTGCACCTCTCCATTGCACCTAAAGGGGTGGGATCAGGGCCAATCCCAGATGTCTGAGGCGTGCGGAAAAGGGAACGACCATTTTAGCACCACCCACGTGTACGTGTGAGGGAACCCTACAATAAATCGGGCCTTGTGTCGAATTTGTCTTTGTAGGAAGGTGACTAAATACCGCGAATATGTTTTAAGCATAGGAACTTATATATGAATCGACCTATCGTAAGAGATTTTCGTTTTCAACGTTTCCTGTATATACTTAATCAAATAAAATTCATCATCGTCATCATCATCATCGTCATCATCATCATCATCAGCCATTACAAGTCCACTGCTGGACAAAGGCCTTTCCCATCTTCTTCCATGACGATCATGACGTCCCTCTAATTAAGATATGGTGTAGCCCGCTTTACATTATGGTCAAAATAAAAGGAAAGGTCAACTTTGTAAATCACAACTCTCACAACAATTCACCGACAACAATTCAACGACAGCAAGTTACCGACATTTATCGAGATGTAATTCAAGATCAAGATACAATCAAGATACAATTCACCGACATACATATTTATCGAGATCTTTAAATTTAGAAAAAGGTTAAGAATTAAAAAGAATTTACTGGAACGAAAATATTCTTTGAAAGTGAATCTGCCAGCTCCCGTAAATTTGTGCATCTATTCTTTCAATGTTCGTGTTTATACCATGTAACTAACAATATTTATCATGAAAATCAGACCATAGATGCGCTAGTTCTTTTCTTGTGTGAAGTTCTAGCAAAGGCAGTGTTCCCAACTTTATTTTCATCTCAAATTTAATAAAATAACGTCTTAAAACATCTAGAAACATCTAGATTCTCCAGATATATATCCAAAATCTAGGAAATATATTACATATTATTGATAAATTAAATGTGACTTTAATCTTCAACATTTATTATATTAAAATTTTACTTAATTTATTGAAAATATTACTTATTTTATTTCTATGAATTAAATAAAAATATTACTTATTTCATTAAAAATCATGTAATATCAATTTCTGACATCTAAACGCAACCAAACACATCTGGATTTAGATGAAAAACATCTAAATTGGCAACACGGAGCAAGAGACGTAACTCACATTTCGGTATGTCAGTCAGTGACGGCAATCGCGGCTAGAGATGCCAGCGCATCTACAAATACAAATGTATTAACTGATTTATCAACGATTGTATTTATGTCAATTTTTTTCAGATTATTATTTTAGATTTTTCTAGATTATTTTCTAGATTATTCTTTTAGATTTTTCAGGGTTCGTCAGATATATTGCGCCACCCGGGCACCGGCACCCCCTCCTCTCACCCCTCATTTGCAGGGTCTGCGGTCTCAGGCGCCGCCTCTGCTAATATCTTGAACACATGTGGTAAGGTTTAAATGAATCTATGGACTCGTTAAACTAATGTTTAAATCGTTATCAATGCATTCTTTGATCTCTAATATCTCATACTATGTTGGTTTGTGTGCGTACGTGAGCGAACGCACGTATGTGTGTAAGTTAAAAACATCTGTTCCCAATCAATTACTTATATTTAGAAAAGTTAGCCCTCAGTTGTCGACCAAATACAAATTCAACATGTTCTATATCAGTGATTCTGGACGTTGGGCGCATGCCCCACAGGGGGACAATTTAAGTATATAGGCGGGGTGGGGGATTTGGAATTTTGCTGTGAAGAGCGAAAAACGTTCTGTGGCTCAAAACCGAGTCGTGTTAAGTTTTAACTGATTAATTTCTATTTATACAATACTATTAATTAAGTAGACGTGCAGTTGAACTGGTGTTTGTAACTGGCCAAGGTAAATTCTTCTGGCAAGTCATGGAATTTAATATGGTTTAAGACAATCAACTACATATCCCAAGCGTTTCAAAACTAACCGAGCAGCGGCGTTTTGAACTGTTTGTAGTTTGTTAATTTGTGATTTCTTCAAGCCAAAGAAAAGTGAATTACAATAGTCTAATCTACTGGTAATAATAGAGTGAACCAGCTGCCCAGTTTCATTGTTGGAAAGTAAGTTTAAGTTTAATCACAGCGAAAAAAAAGATTTTCCCCGAAATTTGGAATAGAAACTTATTTAAAATAAATTTCATCCTTTATTAGATAAGTATTGAAAATGTTATTAAAATCCAATAAGTAGTTGATGTGTTGTAAAGTTTTTTAAATCTAGGTGTTTTTGTGCGTATAAAATTGGAAAGATTTCCAACGCAAATGGAGGAGTTTTGTTTACATTTGTCGCTATATTTACGCTATCTATATTCAAAAATATCTCCGGTTCTATAAGGTGTACACAAATAATGTTGATCTCATATATTTCGACAATCTTTCAACTTACAAACACACTCAGATTTATCGACGATAAAATAAAGTTTTACATGATTTTGACGTATTTTTTCGCGAGGTGTCAATTTCCGCTAAGTAGGTCACGAAGTCCGTAGAGATTTCTATGCTTACATTTGGTTCCTTTCCACTTCATCGAATTTAATAGTCAAACCTGTTTTTCTTAAAAGGAAAGAAAAGAGACATGAAAAGAAATGGTGCTCGACGCTACACGATCCGTGACGGCGTCGATAACCAAAAACACTTATTTAAATTTATGAAATCTGGAAAAAAATATTAAAACATGCTAAACCAATTGGAATTTCGTCCTTTTCAAAAAAGGTCACAATTTGTTTCTTTTGAAAAACTACTCGTCATATATTAAAATACTAGTTTACCGTGACGTCAAAGAATGACGTCAATATTTAATACATTTTTAATTATTTAAATTATAAATAAATAAATAAAATTATTCATCGTTGAAAATTATAGAAGTTTATTTATCAAGTTTAACATGACATAACATTCTATTTATAATAAGTGTCAACTACATAGAGATACGTCAGCAGAAGAGTACACTACAGCGAGATGGGAAATTCACCAACCATCATGTTGTGGACTCTTCTGGTGGGGTAGAAAAGTGTTACATATATATATATATATATAAAATCAAGGAATGGATAAATTTGTATCCGACAGAATATGATAATTATAAAGACAATTATTAATTAATTGGGAACCCATATCAGCCCGGTATTGGTGTTAGCTATTACTAAACGGAGGTCGTATAAATGAATGACAGAAACGAGCGCCGTGCTGGGATCAAACCTACGTCCACCATGGAAGCAATCTATACTCGGTCCTGCTCTTTACCACTGAGCTAACGGCACTCTCATGGCAAGGCAGCGGTCAGAGACATACACATTCGCTCGCCTCTTCGTTCGATTCTAACCGGTCGTATCATTAGGCACGTGAAGTGAAGTGGACCCCTTTGTCGACAGTCTGAAATCAAGAAATATATAATGACGGAGGAGAATTCGGTAATTCTTATAGTTCTATCCAACCCCAAAAATCTTGAGTTGAAGTGTGAATATAATGGGACGCATGCTACATTCCTTGATTTTGATATTAAAATCGAAGATGGTGTATTTGTCTATAAGTTATTTGACAAACGTGATGCGTTCCAATTTCATATTGTTCACATGTCTCATAGAGAAAGTGATATTACACCATATATATTTTATGGGACTATACTATCAGAGTATCTAAGAATAGCGCAAGCAACTCTCAGATTAAACGATTTCTTGCCTCGAGTTGCTTCATTAGTGATAAGAATGGTTAACCAAGAAGGCGAAATTCACAAAATAGTTAGACAATTTAATAAGGCAATGACTAGACATCCTGAGCCTTTTAAACTTTATCAAGTTAACCCTAATGAAATAACAAAGAAAATTCAAGATTATCTTAACGAGAGTGTACTAAAATAGAACTATTAAATTAAAATATCAATGCAAATATGTGATAATTTAAATTTAGACGTCACCTACTATTATGTTTATATAGTTAGGACATTAGAGTTTGATTTGGTCGTTTGGGGTGTGAAAGAAGACTAAAATGGCTAAAACCAGGTACGGGGGGACACAAATGGCTCAGTTTCATTTGTTTGACTGTTAGCTTGGGCGTGATGGGGGATTGAACACAGAATGCTATGGTAACAAATGTCTGGAGAATAATGATGGTACAGTCCATTAAATAGTAATAGTTAATCGTCCCATATAGGAAAGCGGTTTGGTTTAGTCTAAACACATAAAAAAGCTGATTCTGTTGAGGGCTCACAGAAAAAAGGGTACAAGACTTGGATGAGACACAATAAGGTTAGTAATCTTTTTTTTAAATGGATTTTGTATCAAATTCTTCGGTTGAATATGTCGTTTGACTATTAACTCGAAGAGGATGGCGTTAGCATATGTTTACATCGGTCGTGGGATAAAAACGAAGAAATGCTTTTATTAGTCGCACTGGTAAACACTCAACGGGGGGCACACGACCGCACGGATATCATCCGTTGTACTGCCAACTGATCCCCATCGGCCGTTTACTAGGTAGGTCATTTTGATACGTTTATAAAAAATACACTATGATAATGCCTTAAATAAAATAACAACTTACATATATTATCATATTGCCCTAAAACAAATTTCAAGTTTCTACTATAAACGGTTAGGGCTGGGCGAAGTCCGGATACATAGATATATAGTTACATAGATACATATGAATGTCAGAACACATGAATAACATAAACCCAGCAATAAACTAGTGTTGTGGGTAGTGGTGATTAACTATTGCGTTTATTCTGTATCTTCCCACTAGATGTTATTCTGGGGATCAAGAGACAGCAATTCTCTTCCAATCCCCAGATCCAATCTGTTTGCAAGAGTCTTTATGGGTGTTCCCAGTGCTCTAATAATCATAGGGGGGATCGTTAACCCCCATACTCCACAATTTTCGCACCCCTCGGGTAAGCAGTTAATATTTTAATTTTTCTCATTCCTTTTCAGTTTCACCATGCGGTCTGCTGAGAGGGCCATATTTTCCAATATATATTAATCTACTCTAATAATGAACAGTGTGATTTTCTTGGTTCGCCGTCCGTAACACTGGACTATTCCACTGGGGGGTTAAATCTTTGCTGAAGAAAATACTTCCTACTCACCGTTTCAAACTATGCACTCTTCCCAGTGGTTCAGTGTTTTTTTTATAATTAAAAAAAAATCTCAATCCAAATATATCCGTGAAGTGGGTTCGATTATCATTGGATCTCACACTATTGAGGGTCTGATATCAAACTGCTATGTTAATAAATAATATGAACAAAATGGTTTAGGATGCACGTCGTACAGCAATGATCAGCTGACAGTTGTTAGCAGGTTCGATCCTCATTGGATCTCCCACTATTGATGGTCTGATACAAAACTTATATGTTAATAAATAATATGAAAAAAAAACTGGACCCGGGCACACGTCGTATAGCAATGAGCCACACGCTCCCATTATTTACCCAAACCCCCACGAGAAAAGGACGTTACACAAGAATGTCGATTTAACGGCGGGAACCTCACGCACGAACGTGTAGAGTAGGAACCTCTTCAAAAGATTCTCTTTTGTTCTCGCAACTATTGAGCACTTGACTTGGTCACAGGACGAACCCGGATCCAACTAGTCTAGACTACACAGAGCAAAGCTAAGGGCACCGCATCCGCGTTCCTCTGGTCAGAAATGATCTCCCAAATATAAATATGGATGATCAGAAAGCTCCTATTTACCCTAACCGCCACGAGAACAGGATGTGACAGGAACTTCCTTAAACATTTTCTTTAATCCTAGCAACTATTGAGCACTTTACTTAGTCAAAGAGCGAACCCTGATCCCTCTCATCCAGACTACACGTTTGATCTTCCAAAAGGTGGATGATCCGCAAGATAATCTTGCTGGCCGTTATTAGAGGGTTCAATCCTCATTGGATCTCCCACTATTGATGGTCTGATACAACACTTCTATGTTGATAAATAATATGAAAAATAATTGATCTGGACGCACGCCGTATGGCAATGATCAGCAAGCTAATCTTGCTGGCCGTTGTTAGTAGGTTCGATCCTCATCAGATTTCCAAGTATAAGTGGTCTGATATCAACTCATGCTAAATTAATAAACTTATATAATGAACAGTGTGATCATTTTGTTTTTTGTCTGCAACGCTGGACTCTTCCATTCAGGGGTAAACATTTTGCTGATAGAAATACCTCCTACCCACCATTTGAAACTATGGACTCTTCCACTGAAACGAATTCACTATTTTTTTAAGAAGTCGCTTCATAGAAATTCAAATATATCCGTGAATTTTTTTCACGGAGATTAACTAGTATACTACCTAATACGAGTGCGTGTATGAGAAAGAAAGAAAACATAAGAGTTTATGGGAAGAAAGAAAAACAGAAAGAAAGAAAGAAAGAAGGAAATAAAGAAAGTAAATACTGTGTGTTTATGTTAAATAAATGAAAATAAATAGAAAAAATGAACGCTCAATACATTTCTAACATAAGCACGTATATGAGAGAGATGAAGAAACATTGAAACAGTAGTATATATCTGAATGTGTGAGTGCGTGTGTGTGTGTGAGAGAGAGAGTGCGAGCGAGGGGGGATGTGTGTGTATAAGAGAGAGAGAAAAGGGGAGAGTGGGTACAACTATACGAGTTACAAAATAGTAACAAAAAGTTTAACGCTATAACAGAAAGAATCGTCAGCACAATAAGGCATCAAAGTGTATGGGTTCAGTCAAGTCAAAGGGCGACAGTTCAATAATCAGATCTGCTAAATAAAAAAAACGGCTGCCTGATACGTCTCACCTTTGTGAAGAGTCAATATATAAATAAATGTTATGTTAGAACAAGGTTTTCAGTTACTTATGTTCCGGTGATTGAACAAAAAAAGAATTAATTACGTGCGTGTGCGTGCATTCAGATAGATAGACAGATATGAACAGAGATAGATGGATAGATAGACGTGAACATAGATAGATAGATAGATAGATAGA
>VCCN01001473.1:1735386-1749351 GCA_006491835.1 Architeuthis dux | reverse complement strand
GAGAGAGAGAGAGAGATATTAACAGACTGATATAGATAGATATCAACTGTGTAATGTTTGATCTACGTATTTATTAATATTCCCCACTTAATTAATTATGTAGGAAGGAGATTATGTTGAAAGATAAATATTTGTTGTGTAGAATAAATGCGTTTACATCATTAGGCTTATTAGATTAGATTAGATTAGACTTATTGATGTACCTACGTATACATAAACGTAGAATATATATACACACCCCAAGCCTCTGATGAAACTCTTACTTCACAATTCAAATTCAAATCCAGGTGTGCCCCTGTCTTCTACATTTCTTTCGACAATCCTATCGTCAGAACAAAGCAGGGTCTGGCTAAATATTGGGGTGTATTTGGGGATCGTCCACCCTGTGACGTCACAGTCACGGTACTTGATCCATAAAAAATACCCCCCTCCACACCCCTTGTAAAAAGATATCACATGCGATCGAGAATTCGCTTACTAATAACACTAAAAATGACAATGGTGGGGATTATGACAATGTTGCCTGGCATATGAGACGGTGTTTTAATGTTGGGAATATATTGTTGCCAATGTGGGTAATATCAGGTTTTGTCACTGTTAGTCATCCATACTTCAGTTGTCCATGAGACGCTCGTAGATTTAAGCAGGCTTTCATCACATATGGGGTAAGGACATCTGACTGAACAAACACCCATTTGACCTTTGAACTGAATTGACAGGTAACAGACACCTGCTGTAAACAAATATATGTTTCACTATATTTTAAAGACATTTTTAATTGGGAACCTATATTTGCTCGGCACTAGGTTCCCAATTAAAATTGTCTTTATAATTATCTTATTCTGTCGGATATAAAAAAGGTATCCATTCTTTGAATTTCACACCATATTTTAATTAAAAAGTAAAAAGTAATAGTTTTTCAAAATCGAGTTGGGTATCAATAGATTAATTAATTTTCGTCGAATCCTATTTCTATAACGGCTACTTTATTTTTGGAATTTCTTTTAATTACAGAGATTATTTTTCTCTGTTGACAGATACCTATCATGGCGTAAGTAATTTTAGAAGAGAAAAACTGACATTAAAAACAGACTAAAACCTGCTTTTAGTACGCAAAATTAATTTGTATTTTTTACGATTTAATTTTTGCAATTAAAACCAAAGTTAAAACTTCAAAGAAGATTCAAATAGTTCTTCGGACGATTGAACTCCTTCTTCTTGTTGTTTGTGTTGTTAACCCGACGAGCCATTCTTTGGCTTCCGCTACTCAACAAACCCAAACCCGACAAAGACAAAGATAAAGAAACATCCGAATCCTACGTTATAAGGGTGGCCTGCTTTGAAGTTAAAAAAGAATTCTGTTTACCCTATCACATTCGGATATTACACCTGAGGAAGGCCGAAGAATGGATCTGCCAAAACCTCGTGTTAATCTACAAGGCGTTCAATCATCCGAAGAGTTATTTGAATGTTAATGACCCTTATCAAAACTATAGAAAGTATCTTTCAAAGAAGATATTTCAATTATTGCAAAACGTTTTGAAATTAATATGAAAAAGTCTGTGATCATCGCCACAATTTGTAACGTTTTGGGTGCCTACGTAAGTGTGATGAATAACATATAAATTATAGGATTTTATACGCATATATGTTGGGGTTATGCATGCAAAATATGGAAATATTTTGGCGGTGGAAAAACATTCCAGAAAATACTTTTAACTGTTAGTGAGCAATATACTTTGTAATGAAACATAATTTGAATGTTATTAACTTTTTTTTAAATCAGAATCGATTTTCTAAAAGAAAAGAATTTGAATTTGGAACGCTAGGCTTCATGGTGCTCGCTCACAACAACCGTGATAATTTGAGACGCTAAACTACGCAGCTTAATTATTCTTTCAGCACTGAACAGACCATATATAGATAACACCGTGCAACGCGATCTTGAGATTATAATGAAGAACTACGGTAAAATGTGCTTCAGGCTGTCCTTCAAAGTCCTTGACACTCATCTTGATAAATTTAAGGAGAACATTGGAGCGTATTCAGAGGAGCAAGGCGAGCACTTCCACCATGGTATACTGGACTTTGAATGCTGCTACCAAGGAACATATAACAAGAACATGATGGGAGATTATATTCTGGTTCATGAAAGGGAATCGTAATCATGCAATCGTAAATCTTTAAAAACTACGCGATCACTTTTGTTTACTTTTCATGAAAGTGAATTACAGTACAATCGTAAATCTTGAAAAACCACTCTCTTCTAAATCTTTTGTGTTGTGATTAGTGTAAATAAATGTTAATTTAGATTCATATGTTGCTGTTTTTCTGGAAAAAATGTGTTTTTTTTCAATGTGAATAACAAATATGCAAATTCATCTGTTGTACAATAGGTAATTTACAAAATATCAATGTTCTGATCCCCAAAGAAATGTTTGTAGGGAATAACAGACATTTCCTATACCTTTTAGACATAATCAATCAGGAAATATCACTTATTACCCAGGAACAGAAAAAAGTAATAAGAAAAAGTTGCGTAGTGTTATCAGTACAACTTTATCTAACCCAAGATCATGAGTGCATATTTATAGATTTGACACATCAACTCTGACAGCAGCATGTCAACCACTCCTGCAAGAATGATATGAGACAGATAGGAAACTATGAATGCAAGAACATATATGCAATTCCTGGCAACGATAATGGAATCAGCACACTTAGAGGATGTTTACCCATCTTTTTCTTTTTGCTTCGCAGCAAATAAACATCACAAATATGACATAAAGCAGTTTTTGTTTAATAGATTGATATTCTTGCTTCATGAAATATAACACAAACAAATTAGATTCAAATATTTGAATTATTGGCATATTCTTTTCCTGATCTAATAGAGGAAAATCACTCAATGCTGAGGATATGGAATCATCAACAACAAAATCACGATTAGTACTTTGTTGCACCACCTCGGGCTTTTTATGACGACCTGTATTCTTTAAGGCATGGACTTCACTAATGAAAAAGAATATTCTCCATCAAGCTGGTTCCAACTTTCTCTAATAGCGATTGACAGATCAGCTTTGCAGGATGGAGTATTGTCATGGACCATTTCCAGCATGAATGTTTAATCGGATTGAGATCCGGACTGTTTGCTGGCCATATCATCGAGTTGATATACCTTTCCTGGAGAAAAGCTTTAACACCTTTTGCTCTGTGGCAAGATGCATTATCATCCTGAAAAATGACTTCATCATCACTAAACCTATTTTCTATCGATAGAATGAGAAAAGTCTCCAAAATATCAATGCGCATCAGTGCATTGACTGTTGAAGCAATGATTGTCATCTCCCCATATCCTTTACCTGACATGCAACCCCATATCATAAATGAGTCGGGAAACTTGCTTGTTTTTCTACAGGCAATCATCTTTGTATGTTTCATTAGAATGGCACCAGAAGTTACAGCATCATCGCTTTGGCCAATGCAGATTCATCATTGAATATCACTTTCCATCCAATCATCCACACTCCATGATTGCTTCTCTTTAGCCCATTGTGTTACCTTGTTTTCCTCTGTTACTGCTGGTTTTTGTTTGGCTTTTCTGTATGTAAATTCCATTCCATTCAGTCGATTTGTTACAGTTCCGTCACAAACACTGACTCCTTTTTTCTGCCCTTTTGTTTTTCATTTGTTTTGTATTTTCTATTTTCAAGGCATATTGCTTTGAGTTTTTTTATCCTTGACGTCTTCTGGGGTCTGCCTGTATGTTTTCCTTTATAACCTTCCCATTTTGTTTATACTTGTACCAAATTTTAGACACAGCTGACTGGGAACAACCAACATCTTTTGCCACACTCCATGTTGGATTTCCTTCTTGAAGGAGTTTTATATTCCTTTCAAATATTTCATTGAGAGCGCTCTTGTTGAAGCCATGTTTCCTTTCAATTAGCCCAGTCCAACAATAAGGCCAACAGCTCGTTAAGGTCTGCAAGTATTTTTCTTTTAACTGAAGACTAATTTGCATATTTAGATTTGTGCTGCTATTTGTTTTAGAAATACAAATTACAAGGTGATTCCATATTTCTTCCTCAACATTGTGTGATTCCATAATTCTGTCCTCTACTTGATCTTGGAAAAAAATATGCCAACAATTTAAATAATTTAATCTTTTTTAGGTATATTTCATGAAGCCAAAATGTTAAGCTATTAAAGAAAGAATTGTTTTGTGTCATATCCGGGATTTGTTTATTTGCTGTGAAGGAAAAAGAACGCTGGGTGAACATTCTCTAAATATGATGATTCTATCATTTTTGCCTGGGGTTGTACTATATGGAGTCCTTTGTATTGTAATAAGCTAAGCTTAGTAAGTATCGATATATACTATATGAAAACATTTATCGACTGAACTATCTATCGATATCAGTCTGTTCATATCTATCTTTTTGTTTACCTATCGACCAGCTTAGTAAATATCAGTACTTATTATATCAGTACTTATTATATCATCATCATCATCATCATCAGCCGTTATAAGTCCACTGCTGGACGAAGGCCTTTCCCATCTCCTTCCATGACAATCTATCTTGTGCTAATCTCTGCCAAGTCTTACCGGCAAACCTTTCTATCTCGTCCCTCCATCTTGTGTCTGGCCGTTTCCTACTTCTTTTACTATCCCATGGGCACCAATCTGTTAATCTTTTCCCCCATCTATTGTCATCTCTTCTCGCTAGGTGGCCGGCCCATCTCCACTTTTGTTGTTTAATTAGTTGTATAATATCCTTTACTCTAGTCTTTTCTCTGATCCATGTTGATCTTTTTCTATCTCTCAGCGTTACCCCTAGCATTGCTCTTTCCATGGCTCTCTGTGCTATTCTAAGTTTGTTTTCTGCTCGTTTGGTTAGTTTCCAGGTTTCGCATCCATAAGTCATGGCTGGTATTATGCAGCCGTTATATACTTTCCGTTTTAGGCACATTGGCAAGGTGCTCCTCAGAATGTCTCTATTCATACCAAATGCTTTCCAACCTATCGTTATGCGTCGCTTTATTTCGCAGTCATGGTCTTTCTCTAGTTTTATTACCTGACCTAGGTATATGTATTCGTCAACCTCTTCTAGTGTCTCGCCTTCTATCTTTATGACCTTTTTGGGGACTTTATCGTTGAACATTACTTTTGTCTTTGTTCTATTCATCTTTAAACCTACTTTTTTACTTATTATATTAGTGTTTTGCGCATTCGTACTAATACAATGTGCAGCATACTATTCTCGCAAGACGTTGGGGGTGAGCTCAATCCTCACTGAGTGTTTAAGATATGTGACCTTGTGTCAAAGTAGGCGTAGTCCCTCAGAGAAACGTCCTTATTTTGATGGTCACTTGGTGTCCTAGAAAAGTGTCTCTCTGCTCAATTTGGGTTGTTTCAAGTATATTTCAATAGAAACATTCGATTATTTCTTTGCATGTATCCTCATCTATGTTATTTCCATCAGAAAGTTTCAGCCGGTCTCTTCTCCAGGCTTCCTTGGGTGAATGTCGCACCTGGTAACATACGAACAGAGTTCTTTATTTCGATCAGTGGTGTATATTTGGGATCAGTAGATTGGCAAATAGATTTTGTGAGTTCAATCCCAAGGAATGACACTGGGCGTGATAAAAATAAGGCATGAGAACAATATATCCCTTCCGGTTCAACAAAGTAAACGGTTCTGTTCGAAACGCCCGGAACGTTTGAAGTAGACATTTTTATCTGACCTGTCGTAAAAATGATGCTTGAGTCGTCCCAAAAAAGAGAAGTGCCGACGGGACTGGATAATTTCTGGAACTAACCACGTACGCGTGAGAGTCCCCACTTTAAAGTCGACTTTGTGTCACATTCCACCCTCGTGGGGGGTGGGGGGGGGCGAATAAATACCTATATCCAATGATGGATGGAAATCATACCGGCCAAAATGTTGTGATGAAAATAACAAATCTGGTAATAAAAACCTTTTTGAGACTCAATCTCAGCGGAAAGTCATGTAATATAATAACTCGTCTTGGCGCCGGAGTCCCTCATTTGTCAGTTCAGGCTATTCCTTGTTTTTGTGGTCTCAAACAAAGTGCCACTGGCATTCTTTTTCAAGTGGACGCCTCTTGAGATTTTCACACAATTTCCATCTTACCATTCAAACTGCCCTTCCCCCAAATGTAACGTCCATGGCCCATACACAACCTACTCTACCTGTGTTAGGCCTTTGATCACGAAGAACAAGAAAATCAAATCTGCTTTGTTTTGCGTTGAAAATAATCCTCACTCGTTATATAAAAACGTGTTTAATGGGAAATATTATGAGTTATATAGTCACACTATCCATATATTCACACTGTCTTTATATTCACAATATCTATATATTTACAATACCTTATTCACAATATACATATTTTCACGATATCTAATATTCACAATATCAATATATTTCCAATACCCCATTCACAATATCTAATATTCAACAAATCTATGATATTCACTCATGAATCTATTGCAGAATTCTGTCCGGTTTTATAAACAGTTTTTAGGTTTCAGTACTGCAAACTGAAATTGAAGACATAATCCACCCACCGTCCATCTTTCTTGTCGTGCTCTTAAAAAAATAATTTTCTTTTTTCTAAATTATTTAATTAATCATTTCTCTGTACGAATCAAATTTAATAGCCACTTCTTCAATAAAGAATATACAAATAAGTTTACATATGTACATCTTGTTCAGTACACTTCACAGTTGAGCAATGGTTACCAAGCTAGTCACATGAAACCATACCTATTGAAGTGAGTTCAATCCTCAATGGGTGCCCCATACGTGTACTGTACTGGGCTAAACATGATAAGCAAGCTAGTCTTGCAAACCTTCACTACTGGAGCGAGATCATTTCCTACTTGTGGACAAGCTTAGTAAGGCACAGTGGGCCTGATTGCTGGGTTAGATAGTTGCGTATCTGACACCGCTACCAGTGGTTAGTGTCCGAGCTAAGGTAAACGCCAATACCCCAAATGCTGATTTTCAAGGCAGGTAGACAGGCACAGCGCCTCCCCGCTTCAAAGACTGGCGCAACACAATCTTCTTACTTTGATTTCCCACCATTTGATTTCGTGTTACAATAAGCTAAACTATAAGAGGATCTTCTTACTTATAGTTCTAATTCAGGTAAGCACATCACGTGAATCGGTAGACCGCTTACTGCATAGGTATTTACTCAGTTTTGTCTGACACAGTAGTGGGACACTCGTGGGGATCGAAATTACCACAGTAGCGAATTGGTCTTTCTTATTTACTAAGTGTAGCTTGGTTGGGCCACAAGGCCGCAAGTATAGGACGGCCTGTGAGGATCGAACTCACTAATCAGTAGTAATGATCTACGAAACCATTACACTACGACAAGGCGACCAATATAATTATTAAACGGAGTTTAGTTCTGGCACAAGGCCACAAGTATGGGGCCCCCAGTGAGGATCGAACTCACTGGTAATGATCTGCTAGACTAGCTCACTAACCATTAATCCACAACGAGGCGCCCAGGATCACTTACTGTGTAGGTATTTATTGTCAAACACCAAACAAACTTGTTCGTAACAAGAACAAGAACAACCCTCGCCTAATTTAGGAGAGTAAACTCTTCACTGTTTGTCTATCCCGTCACATTAAACCAAACCGATAAGTATATCAAATTAACATTTCCCTACCGTGATTTGAAATAACGACCAAGTGATTGCTAGGCGGCTCTCTTACCAACTGAGCTAAACTGACAAGGCTTATATATCTACGATTTTATTTATTATATATACAATACAAAAGCTGCAGTAATCATCTTCAGTCGAAATAGAAGTAGGGGTGGAATTTGACCCTGCAGCAGCCAGGCTTTTTCAACTTAGTCTGGCACACGGCCACAAATATGGGCACCCAGTGCGAAATATGTGTGTGTGTATTTTCCATGTATGTGTATGTATACATGTGGCATGTCACAAACACGGCTATTTTTGAAAGCTATTTTTAGCCATTTTTTAAAGACTAATCTAGCCATTTTTAGTGCATTTTGGTGTTTTGGACGGTTCTTTGATGTTAATTTAGCGCGAATCAATGTTTGTGTTGGCAACATTGCCTGGAGCCCCCCAAAACATTTTTGACCTGTCTCCGCCGCTGTCAACAAGAAACACAAGAGAACTTCGGCAGAATTGAGATTCTGAAATAGGATTTACATTGCGGTCTAAGAAGCAACGAATGTTGACAGATAGTGGGGATCGCCTAGCGAGGGCTACTGATGTACACATTGGCATTTGGATTGAGTCAGTTGCCTCAACACTTAAGCGTGTCAACCTCCACCACAACCACCGCAAAATACGGACAAATAAATGTTTATTCATAGCGACTGAGGACAGATAAACTCATGCAGATGCACTTTAAAACAAAATAGATACAAACGCGCATGCGTCAATCTCTGTGAATATTGCAGTCCTTTCTCGACACTTAATGCAAGCGATATGGACAGAATAGAGCTATTATATGTATAATGTAAATGAAAAAACATTACAAATGAAGAAGGAGATCTTCAGTGACCAGGAATTGATGCAAGCATTGTTTCATATCCAGCAATTGCTGATGATAATAACTACTTCCGGTTAGGAAGAGTTAATTGCCCTTGTTATTGTTATTTGTTACAGTTGAATAAAGCCGTTTGTTTGAATAAGACGTAACTTGAAGTTATCTGTGCGTTCGCTATTGGCGCCAAACCGTCTACAACCCTTATTATTTCATCTCAGCATTACAATGAGATAAAACAAGTATTATCAATAGAATTGTGCTATTGTAGATCAAATGTAAATGCATTGCTAATGGTTTTATTATAAAAATGTATTGTAAAAGCAGGTAAATGTAATGGTTGCGTCAGTGTAGATTTTAACGCCGTGTGGATTTCTTTGCTTAGCATGGAATGAATTGGAGGGCATCACGCGTATAAAAATATGGAATCATCTAATTTGTGCTAACAAAAAAAAGGGATTCAGTAGTTCGAACAATTCTTGGAATGATAATGACTCTTTTCAAAATTATAGGAGATATCTTTTCGATATAAAAGAGATCGGCCGAAAAGATGTGGGAACAGTAAAACAACACACATAATGAATTAATAGCCTGAACAACACTAAGAACGATAATGACTCTTCTCAAAATTATAGAAGGTATTTTTACAATGTAGAATGGATCAGCCTAAATGATGTGTACACAACAAAAGCTATACAAAGAATGAGCTCAATAGTCCGGACAACTCTTGGAATGATAATGACGCTTCTCAAAATTATAGAAGGTATTTTTACAATCTAGAATGGATCAGCCTAAATGATGTGTACACAACAAAAGCTACACAAATAATGAGCTCAATAGTCCGGACAACTCTTGGAATGATAATGACTCTTCTCAAAATTATAGAAGGTATTTTACAATGTAGAATGGATCAGCCTAAATGATCTGTATACAACAAAAACTACACAAAGAATGAGCTCAATAGTCCGGACAACTCTTGGAATGATAATGATTCTTCTCAAAATTACAGAGCATAACGTAATCTAGATGTTTCTGATGCACTCAAAGGTTCATACAATACAATGGTAAAAGACCGGGTCATTCCCCAAAAGTGCGTTTAACACGGCATAATTTATATATAATCATCATCATCAGCAACAGCAGCAGCAAATATAAGTCCACTGCTGGACAAAGGCCTTTCCTATCTCCTTCCATGACGACCTCGATCGCGCTAACCTTTGCCATGCCTGACCGGCAAACCTTTCTATCTCATCCCTCCATCTTGTGTCTGGTCTTTTCCTACTGCGTTTACTATCCCATGGGCACCAATCAGTTAAACTTTTGCTCCATCTGTTGTCATCTCTTCTTGCTAAGTGTCCAACCCATCTCCATTTTTCTTGCTTAATTATCTGTATAATATCCTTCACTCTAGTCCTCCCTCTGATCCATGTTGATCTTTTTCTATCTCTTAGAGTTACCCCTGGCATTGCTCTTTCCGTGACTCTCTGGCCTTGCTAATGTATTTAAAGCGTAACGTATACAATGAATGCATAACACTAAATATGGCTTACAGATGCAAAACATGGAAATAATTCATATATAACTACATCAAAATAAGGTTATTTTTACTTTCAAGTGTTCGCCAATTTGAGTGGGGTTTTTTTTTGTACTTTTCGGTGTGAGGGGGGAGGAGGGATGTGAGAGGGTAAAATGACTAATTTCGTATGCAATCCCCGCCCTCCGTTCTCTCCCTTTCACTACTCGCCTCCACGATAGCTACGAACCAATCTCACTCGTTCGTCTTGGCCAGGCCACAATGACGTCATACGACGCCTTGAGCGAGACACTCGCCAAACTTCCGGTGTTTACGCGCAACTTGAGACGTTTTAGGTGAGACAACCGGACAGTTGTATATAAAGCCCCCCCCTCTCTCTCTCTGTCTCTGTCTCTGTCTCTGTCTCTCTGTCTCTCTCTCTCTCTCTCCACCTGCCCCCTTTTCTTTATCTCTTGCACACTTACACACACACACGCCAACAAGCGCGAGTACGGAGGCAGGCATAGAGACACAGACATTCCCATTTATTTCCTCAATCCTCTCCCAGGGATGTTGCATATAAAAATGTATCAACAGATGCCGGATTTATGTTGTCAAGTGTTAGTGAGAGGAGTTGTGGATGGTCTAACAGACAACGAGACGGAAAATGGAAGCGACGAATCGAGTTCGAACCCCGACTGGGACAGTTTTCGTTCATTTCACAGTAATACCCCTGGGAAAGGCATGCATCTACTTTTCGGTTTTGTTATTAACCCACTTATTTATTTGTGGAGGTGTGGGTGGCCAAACCGTTAACTGAACGGAGAATGGAATCGGCAAACCGAGTTCAAACTAATGTCCTTGGGAAAGGCATGAATCCACTTCTCCTCCCAGCTATGAGTAAATAGCTGAACAGTTGGAGCCCTGTAAGGCAGTCCATTTTGGGCGTTGGAATAGCACCCCAGTCTCGTAAAGAAAAAACGACCTACAATCTTTTACAATCAATGATTTGGTATCTATGGATCGTTCGGGAAATGGAGACAAATATATTGCCTCATGTGTCATTGCATCAGGTGTCATTGCATCATGTACCATTGCCTCATGTGTCATTGCATCAGGTGGCATTGCATCATGTGCCATTGCCTCATGTGTCATTGCATCATGTGCCGCACTACACGGGAAAGACTGAGTCTGAAAGTCTGAAGAGCCGAAGTCGGTCCGTGGACAGATAAGCGTGTTGCATGGTGAGTGCTGGTCTGTTTATCGAGACGTTCAATAAACAAAGAAAAAACCTGCTTATAAATAGAACAAGATCATTTTTATTCACTTAAAAAATGTACCTGCCTAATCCACACATATAATAATTAGCAATGTGGCCAATGTATGGATGTAGATTATAATTCATCCGACAATATTAAATTGAAGAGACAATTAGGAAAGCCATAGTTGATGTTACAAATGAGATTTCTTTATTTAATTTAACATATTTCGTTAGTCCGATCTAACATCTTCAGAAATTGTGTGAGTATACAGAATGGTGTCTATCTATAGACCCCACGGCCAGTTGTTGGTGTGGTGTTCCGGATGTGAGAGGGGGGTTTATAAGTGTCCCAAACAAATTGGGGTGGTGACTTTTTAATCTCAGCTGAAATGTGTTATTGCGGTCCCGAGGGAGTATGTGTTTGACTAACTGACTGTTGTTTGACTAACAAAAACAAAGTCACACCAAATAGGTGCATCTATCAGAGATATGATCACCAAATTACGCAATGAGAACAAATTTGAGTCAGTATTGCCCCAAAATATACATCGGTGAAACTTTCAGACCACTTAAAAAAGTGTTTACGAACACCACAGATCAATGAAAATAGATGATCTTTCCAATGCCCTAACAACAAACGAAATAAACTAGGCCACAGCATCGACTTACAACATGCCCGCATCATCAAGAAATGATAAGAACAAAAGAAAATGCATTGAATCGGCGGTTATCTCTGAATGCAATACTATTGATCAGAGACCGGTTTTTCGCCCAATACCCCCCACACACACAATTAGCCAAACTCATAATCACACGTTGAAGGTTGCCAAATAAAGAGTTAAACTCCAGTTCTAATCAGATACCTTATCGATCTCCCAACCGCTAGAATAATTAAACCCCTGTAAGCTAGTTCTCACACATACACGTTAGCACTAACACATACTCATCGGCACTACATCCGTAAAAAACAACCCATACACACACATGAAACCTGAAATACCGAATCAGATAAAATCCCTTAATTATTATTTATTTAATAAAATACATACATTAAACCCCAGTTAGCCAATTTACATACACACCAGTCAGCAAAAATGACCCATATACTCACATGAAACTTGACACCAAATCAGATAGATTCTCACCAACCACAGCTAATTAATTATACATTGCTTACAGACATTCCTCTCGACAAACACATACTCCCTCGGGACCGCAACAACTCATTTCAGTTTGTTCGGGACAGTTATAAACCATTAGGTTCAATTAAAAAGTGGTCAACACCCTCCCATATCCGGTACACCACACCAACAACTGGCGTGGAGTCTATAAATAGACACCATTCTGTATACTCACACAATTTCTGAAGATGTTAGCTCGGACTAACGAAACATGTTAGCAATGTGCATTTGTCGTCTGTCACGCTTACGTAATCAGTGACGTCTGGTGACGTAACTTAGTATAAATAGAATGTTATGTTACATTAAACTTGATAAATTGTATCTTTACTTAATTTTACATTAGTTTAACATTCAGGAAATATTGAACATAAACAAGAAAATGCCGCCAACATAATGTTTTTTTATATTTTATAAGTACAATGCCATTACAGAATTACATAATTATTGCCGTCATTTTCTTAAAGCAAGGGGTAAACTAGTGACAATATAATCTGATAATCTATGTAAATGTGTAATGTTTTTTTTCATGATATTTGATTCTTTATTTAAGACTATATCTTTATTTCCTGTAAAAATGTTTCGGCCGAAAGTTGAATAAAATTCAGCCTTTCAGCTGAATTGTAAATATTAGTTAATTAATCAATTTAGATCGAAAGCTACCAAGCAAAACTCAAATATTCTGTACCGTATTTCATATTTCATTTCATAGCCAATCCTACTGGAAAATCCCCCCTTTGATTGTATGACAGGCTATAATTATAACATTGCAATACTGATATTAATTTGAACCTGTCTATAAATGGTAATTATTAATGGTTACCAAAAGGACAATGGCAATTCATCGAAACCATCAAATGTGACTCAGGAAAGCTACTAGTGAAAAAACAAAACAAAAAAGAAGTTCAAACTGTGGCCAATAGAAGCATTTCCGTCTCCTGGCCACAATACTCATCACAACGAAATGTTCAGTTGTCAAGGATGAATGCAAGCGTTACTCACAGAATAGGCTATTATATGTATAACTAGTTTACCCTACCTTAAAAAATGACGGCTTATATGAAAGATATGGATATACACATTGCATTTTATATATGTGGATAATAGAGATTTGCATAGCAATGAGCTCGGAGAATAGAGGTCTGTTGACCACAAACGGATTTTTTAAAACATTTTTGTTTTTGTTCTTATTACTTATTTATTTTGTATTCTTTAAATTCAGCATTTTTATTACGTCATTAGAACATACAATTCTATTTTACTTGCGTCACTTAGCGTGACAGAGTACAAGAACACATTGCTAAATATTATATGTGTGGATTTTTATTCCCAACAAAATCATTGACCTTTGTTGAAATTGATACGGTAATTCTTTCTCTCTATTAACTTAAATTTGCATAATTCCAAGTAGAACTAGCATTCCAAGGGAAAGTATATGCTGTGTTT
>VCCN01001473.1:1578363-1594273 GCA_006491835.1 Architeuthis dux | reverse complement strand
GTGTGTGTGTGTGTGTGTGTTTATAATCATGCATATTTTTATATATATATATGTAATCTTGTATATCTGTGTGTGAGTGTGTGCTTTCATTCATTCATTAATACTTGAACACTTTTTATTAGATTCAGCTTTGTATGTTTGTTATTACATTCATTCATGAATGTAACATCATTGCTATTTTCAAATTGCTTGGAACTTCCCACTGATAATTATTGCTCCAATATTGACTTGAGACCAGCAATTTTCTCCAGTATAATATTTTTAAAATTTGCTTTACTTTATGTGGGTATTATTCTTTTAAATGTTTAATGCCTTGTTGTAAATGAATTTAAGATATATTTCCATTCAAAATTTTCTAGCCAAGCTTTTTAACTGCGACGAAAGTTGACAGTTCTATGAATGGCAAAAGGTTTTTCGTTCAGACTTTGTTGAACCAGTTCAAAGCATTGGTAAAGGTAGGATATAGGGAGTGGGTGGAGAAAGAGTAATATTTTTTTTTCTTTTTTATATCATATTCCTTTTCTAAAAATCAATTTGAGAGAGAGAAAAAAAAAGCAAGTGAAAGAAAGAAAAAAGACTATACAGTGTTTAAATGTAGACACTTTATATAATAATGTTTTTAACTTTTTCATTTGTCAATGAATTATCTTGCATTTTGGACAATATTTTTCGTTTTAATTTTGATGCAATGATTATTTATTTTTGTTTTGGACGTTTTAACAGGGATTAACTTGAAAAATCAATTGGAAATAAATAGTTTTTATTACAGAAATAAATGTTACCAAATGCTGTCAAAAATTGTATAAACAATGTTGCAGGTTTTGAACAGTCTTTTCTTTTTCTTGTCTTGCTTGCTCAATAATCCTGGTTTGCATATACAGATTTTTATATATGTATGTTTGAACACAAATGTATACATATCCATGTGTGTGTATATACGTAGAAATGTGTGTATATATGTCTGTATGGACATGTATATTTAGATGTGCGCATATCTCTCTGTACATATGTATGTGCATATGTTATGATATGTGTTTCCGGACTGACACCTGGGCGGAAATGTAAGTGAACCCGGTCACCTCAGGAAATAAGTATATTGTCTAAATATTGTCAGTGTCTAAAACAGGATGGGACCGAAAAACAATTTTACCCATCCCGAAGGAAATGTAAACAGTACCAAAATCCAAATGTTGTTTCTTTACTTTGTTATTATCATCTATAGTTGTTAGTTGTTAGTAGCATAATAAAAACACCATTAAAATGTTGAGGAAATAAATAATTGTCAAACTCCAGTCAAAACCTGGAGTTGACTGTGTTTTTATACTGTAACAAAAACAAGAACAATCCTCACCAATTTTTTTTTTTTAAAAGATATCTTCCGGGACGGAAGTGATTTTAAAAAAAGATTTTTTTAAATCACCTCCATCCCGAAGGTGTCTGGGGAAGATATTTGTTCGTCCCAAACACATTTTTACTGTCTTCGGGATGACGGGACAATGTTAATTTCGAGCTCTGGCTTGTGATATAGAAGATGTATTTATTCCAACATTTCGTTCTTCACAGATAATCATCAGGGAATGCGTAGGTGATACAGAAAAGTTCACACTTCCAAAACTATCTATATATACACAAGAACTTTTCTGTATCAACCATTCATTCCCTGATGATGTTCTGTTAAGAAAAAACGTTGGAATAAATACATCTTCTGTACCACAAGCCTTCCGACTTTTGTCACTTCACTCACACCTCTATATATGCGTACACCTGTAGAAATGTGTTTATATGTAGGTTCAAATGAGTATATATCTCAATCTTTATTATTGGATGAAGTATTGTAACCCACCACTTTTTTATTAAATTTGACAAGTTTTTACCTTCATCCATTTAAACCTCTACTACTGTTAAACAAGCAATGAAGACTGGAAAATAAAGAATAAGCTTCTGACAAGATTTGTACTCGCATCTCTTATCATTGGCAGTTGTTTGACTGGGGCAGCACCTTATATATTCGGCAAAGAAAGTCAACCAGTAGATGTTATTCAAGTTGAGATATTCTTCATTATCCATTGTTTGTTTACACACAGTAGTAGTAGATGTAATAGTCTTATGAAAGAAAAATTAATGAAAAATTATTAATGACATTTATGCGCTAATATTTGTACCAACTGACACTTGAAGAAAAGCCACGAAAAAAGTTCTTCTTCCATCGTTGAAGCTGGAGAAAGTGACAATAGTAAGCGTGTGCCTTACTGCAAATATTTAAAATTTTATAAATCAGTCTTTATTATCATTGGATGAAGTATTGTACACACCACTGTTATTTGACTAGTTTTTACCTTCGTCCTAATTTTAGTTGTTTTATATAACTTATCAATTCGGGCCACTGTTTCTATGGCAACGAATAGCAGTGCAATCAGAAATAAAGAGTAAGCCTCCGGTGAGAATCAAAATCACACCTTCATTGCCAGAGAGAGACTAGTTTACGCCTAGCTGCTTTTACCAATCGGCCACGAAGACTTCATGAAGCTCATTTACACTTATAAAAACAGAAACATAGAAACAGTGGTCCGAATTGTATAAAAACAACTAAAATTAGGATGAAGGTAAAATCTAGTCAAATTTAATAAAAAGTGGTGTGTTACAATACTTCATCCAATAGTAATAAAGAATAAAATAAAAAAGACTACTAGGTCTCATATGTAAAACAACATAAATATGGCGCAGAGAGTCGGTTGTAGGGAGTGAGTTTATAAGTGTAAATCAGCTTCTGCTAATCCAGCAGTGGCCCGAATTAATAAGTTGTATAAAAACAACTAAAATTAGGATGAAGGTGAAAACTAGTCAAATTTAATAAAAAAGAATATATATCCGTGTAGAAATTAGTATGTGCATATGTATGTGTGTCTACATGTGTATGTGTAGACATATAAATGTAAGTGTGTGTGTGTTTGTACATATATATCTTTGATCTAATACTGAACTGTAATTGTCAGCCCATCAGAATATTTGTTCAAGCAAGCCACATCAATGTTGAAGCCTTGGTGATGGCTAAAATGGTGTTGCTATAGAAATATTTGCTACTTGATTTGATAATCATAAAAAACCCAGCTTTCATCAGACTAAAGTTCTTATTTTTCTATTAGAAACTAAAATTGTCACTGTAGGTTTCTTCAGTTTTTAAGTTGATCTTGCTATTATGTATGTATTGCGAGACAGGCAGCACCAATGGAGGTAGAGGGCTGACAATTTAAACATTAACTCCTTATTAAGTCTAGAAAAAAAAACGTTTTTTTTGCCAATGTCGCAGGCTTTGAACTGGTTTTTTTCAATCGAGAGAATGGAATCAGCAGACTATGTCAATAGGTTTTTAGTGGGGTGGTTCAATTTACAATGTAAGTTTATGTTAAATTGGTCCCTTTGTGTCCGGCAGCATTCACGCTTGTTTTTTGAAAAAATTGGACTTTTTCAGTGATCACTGCCCAACAAAAGGCGAGAGAAATAATTTATTCAATCATCACCTCTGTTCTCCAATTTTTTAATTGATCACCCCCAACACAGCATGCTGCCAAAAGATGTGACGGTTTCTATTGAGTGACTAACCAGACCTGTTTTTCTATTTCTTTTTTTGTCCATCTTCAGCAAATAAATCTACTCTTCTATTTGGCTATTAGTTCTGTATTTCTCCTTAACCCCGTCATTTCTACTAATTACCCCTAAAGCACAAACAATAACTAGGATAATTATTATATCATTAAGGATAATGAAATGGAGATGCGGGTGACCTAATAGTTCAACGGGACAGAGAATGGAATCAGCAAATTAAGTTCAAACTCCAGCTGAAAACATTTTGTGATGGGGGGTTTTGCGACAGGGCACCTAAGGATGCACTCCATACAGGCTTGATCCTTGGAGAGATCACTTCAGGATCATTCCATTGTCTTCTGAGACGGAAGGAGGCCTTCTCCTACTTTATACAATTTAGTGCAATTCTGTTATTGACATTAACAAAAGAATTTAATATATATACATACCCCGTGCTATCTACCATTAGGCCACCCACACATCCATGTATAAAGTAAACTCAAGGAATTAGATATATAATATCAAAATTGGCAATAGATCTAAATTTAGATATAAAATAACTAAATTGGCAAATTGAAGAGAAGTAACCGAAATACTTCTTAGCTGTAGTTACGTACAACATACGGAAAATTATTTTCCATGACTATTATGGCAGGCTGCTAAACACACTATGCAAAGATGCACCTTTTGAATAGGCATTGCACTAGTGTTGTTAACAGACTGAAATGAATAGAGGTTAATCACTGCTACGCACAACAGATTGGTTTAATCACTGTTGCTGGGGTTAGGTTATTCATGTGTTCTAACATTTATATGTATCTATCTATGTACGAGGGATTTCACCACTCCAACCTTCGAGGACATCACTATTTTGGGGGTCTGGGAACACTCAAATACTTTTCTTATATAAATTGATGGTAATTGCTTCTTTGGTTTATGCCATTTTGGCTTATTAAAGGTTTTTATAGGAACGCTCTACTTTTGGATAGTGGGGGGGGGCCTATACTGTAACTATTTTTTTTATTCCTACTAATGATTTTCTTTATTTAAGTACTTAACATATTTTTAAAAAGACTTCTGTGTATTTCTTTTTATTTTGTTATAAAACAAATGAGTGTCTAGCCTTAAGCAGTCATGCTGAAACAGCACACCTCTGGATAAAAGTGTAGTACCTGGTTTTTAGGATATCCTTCAACTCTATTTTTATAATCTGAAATGCATAAATGAGTCACTCAATTTTGAACTCACCAGAAAACCTGTATGTGAAATTTCCTGGATAATGATCTAGTAAAATTATGTTCTTTCAATTTTCCAGACCAACAGGAATTTGAAACCATGAGAGAAATGAGTGGATAGACTTGATTTAATTTTCGTCAGTTTCAAGAAAGTTTTGTGCAGCCTTTCTCAACTGGGGTTCCACGATAGTTTGTTAGGGGTTCCACAAAATTTTATCCATGCAGGAAAAAAAGGGCCCGATTTTTGCTTCATTTGGTGGTTTTTTTTATATAATGGGTAACTTGATGACATTTGACACAAGAAGCACCAAATTTGTTACCAACCAAAAAAGACCAGCAGCTGTCATTTTTTGCAATCGTTATAAATTTCAGTTTTTTAAAGGAAAAAAATCTTATATTTTTTACATAAAGTTTATGAAAAACATTAATTTTATAAAATATAAGCTAAGCTTATCAATATTCTTTCAAGGAAACTGACCTCCATTTTATATTTTTTATATAAAATGTCCATTGGGTGAGAGAACTGAAAAAAAATAAAGTATAGATAGAATGTTCACCAAAAATGAACAGATTTGTAGAAAATTATCTCCCTGTACACTGTAGAATACAGATTACTACTTTTAGATTATAATAATTACAAATCTTTGAACACACTGTACATATCTACATTAGCTGTACATATAATATTTTTATTCAGAGGTTCCTTGAGATATGAAAATTATTTCAAGGGTTCCTCCAATTTAAAAAGGTTGAGAATTAGGACTAAAGGAATATCTGATACCATTATGATTTACCATGGCATTAATAAACTTGAAAAATGACTAGAGACTTGAAAGTTCAGTAGAATCTTATGTCAACTTCTTACCGGGCCTCTATAATTGATAAGTGTCCAATGCACTATTTTTAAAAAGTTGATATTTTCCTTATTTTTAGAGCTACAATGCTCATTTTTTTTTTTAAATTTTAAATCTTGAACACTCTGCACATGATTCATAGAGTTCATAAAGCTTTAAGCTAAAATTTAAAAACTGAGCATTGTAGCTCTAAAAATAACGATAATATTAACTTTTAAAAATCGTGCGTTGAGCTCTTATCAAGCACGGTCACTCAATTGTGCTCAGCTTGTCGTGCTGACAATTAAGAAGATTGAATTATTGCCATAAAATCTGATCGCATTTTACCTTGTGTGTCAACTGTTGGTAGGAGAATGGCATTAAGAGCATTTATAATTTATAACCCATGCCTAATCACCTGGGAATATGTAATATTGATTGCTGAGTGAAAAGTGTAGGTGTTCGCTGCACTTGTTGAAGTGTCGTTGCCTGCTGATGTTGTCTGGCTGAGCTGACAAGAAGAATAAGTACAGATATACCTGGCTTTTCGAATGTTCGCTTCACACCACTTTTTCACTTTTACAATAAAAAGGCGAAAAAGTGAAACTAGCGTTCATCATTTGACAGAACTAAAATGAACTAGCATTCCAAAGGAAATTATGAATCACCACCACCCATATATGCTGTGTTGGAGGTGAACAATTAAAATGTTGAGCAGTGATCACTAAAAAAGGTCTGAATTTTAAAAAAAAATAAGCGGACACAAACTGGTTACCAATTTAGCTTAAACTTACATTAAAAATTGAACCCCCACTAAAAACTTATTTAGGGGGGAAATCTTTTTTAAAAAAACCCAAAAGAAATTTTCCCTACTCATTGAGAGGAGTGTGTGTGCAAAATATCAAATTTCTACTATGAACGGTTAGGGCTAGACAAAGTCTGGATACATATAAATGTGAGAACACATGAATAACCTAAACCCAGCCATAAACCAGTGTTGTGGGTAGAAGTGATTAATACACTCTTTGCAACATTCAACTTTAACTTTATTAAACTAGTTTTCTCCTTTGCATATGTTTTGACAACGGATATATTTCAGATTGTCAGGCCATTTTCAACGTCCAGTCAACAAATTCTACTCAAATTCTGTGTATTCATCCAGATTCTTGTTAGAAATTATTTTAAATCTTTGTTAGAAAACACAATGAAGATACGTGCCATTGTGACTTCAAATCTACGTAACATAGCAATTGCCATCCAAAATGCACCCAGAAGCCCGGCTGAATCAGTCCATAATAAATATTATTGTCAACAACAATCCCTCGAACTTCTCAGACTATCCCCCCCCCCCGCGCGCGAATCCTCCTGTAAGCGGAACCTGTGTTTGAAGCAACATCAAAAGGCATCGTCGACAGTTCTTTTCTTCCTAATTTTCACATGCATATCATACAGATTGAGTGCTGAAATTAGCTAAAACAAATTTTATGAGGGTTTTGAGTTGATGTGATGAAAGGACACATCTCTCATATCTCAATGACATGGTGTGATAGAATGAAAACTCTACACGTCACTAATCAGGTGACCAAGTAAATACACATCACTCTGACGAGTAAGAATTCGAGCAACATCTGGTCGGGGGCAGTCAAACAAAATGGGATAAAAAGGGCTTCTTCCTTGTTCGACTCGGATGATTACAGAAGATTCTTATGTTCGACTTCTCTTGCTCTCTCCATTCAACATCCGAATAAAGCAAGATCTCCCAAGTTCTATTTCCTACATACTACCACTAGATTAACTCATCATTGGCTAAAGAAAGATCACACGCATTATTCCCTCTCAGCTGTGCGAATACACATGTCTTGCAACCAGTGCACAAGTAAATTAATGTGTACACAAAAGTTTTCAAATTCTGTAGATAGCGTACTGAGTTTTTATTGAAAAGATTTTGATTTATTATGTCGAATTAAAAAGTGTGCACATAATTTTTTTCTTAGAAAACATTTCCCAACATAAGATTTTTGCACACACTGATTTCTAAAAATTAGAGGGAACATTGATCACAAGTTGCTATTAAATCATTATATTACGCTATGTAAATGTTGTAATTTGTATGTTTTATAATTTTTGTATAGAAGATATTTATTGTTAAAAAAAGAACTTTTAATTGTAACATAGAGTTAATGAATATTTCTTTATCTTTGCAGGTAAGAATATGAGGCCATCTTCTTGACTCTGTTAAGTACAGCCTCCTTTTCTTCTTCTTCTTTTCTTATTTTTATTGTTTCAGTAAATGATGGTTGATCTTTTTTTAAATCAAATGATGGATAATTTTATATTCGAGATTTTTATTAGTTGAGAGCCTATAGAAAAGAAAAAGAAATTTAACTTACTTCTCGGAGCCTTGATGTGACCATGTGTTTGTATGCCTAATCAGTGACCAGTCATTTCCCTATCCCTTTCCTCCTTATCTCTTTCCAAAATTCTTATGTTCTGTTTCCCAGTTTTTCTAACGACACACATTCTTAGAAGGAAATATATATACTAATTCTACAAAGAGGAAGAAGCAATTTTAACAGCTATCAGAAAAAAGGTACTCAGAAAGGCAATATATTATACACTGAAATTACTAGTGTATTTAACTCGAAAGATCCTCAGCTACTTTCCACAGCAACAGTTTTATATATATATATGTGTGTATTTGTGTAACACTTTTCAATGAGTGCACAGATACTACACTGATCCTATGCAGAAGGCCAGGGAGCAACACTTTGATCCTTGGCAGCGTGCACAGATACTCTAGGCAAAAGTGCTGACCCATATGTAAATAATCCTGTCATTTTTTTACAGGTACTATGCTAGTATTTTAATATAATACAGAAAAAAATATTTGAACTTTTAAATATTGGTTTATCTATTTATTGAATTTATAATGTTGATGGCAAATCACCATTATTCTTAATTTTCAAACCTCCATAAAAGATAATATTCTTTGTGAAAAATATTCCTTCTCTTCTGCCATTCGTCTTTAGCAACTTATTCATTTTTTTCAGTCAAAAGAAAAAATCAACCAAATTTGTCCATGGATAAATGCCAGTTGTGAAAAGTGTCTTATGTTATCAAAAGTTTAGCCTTTGGGCCTTATTTATTATCATTGAATAGGAAAGATAAAACTTTTCTATCACCAAATCAGATTCAATACAAGTCTTAGATGGCACTTCTTTGCATATTGTGTAGTAAACATATGGAACAGTCTCCCAGCTTAAGTGGTAGAGGCCAGTACACTCCAAACTTTCAAGAACAAACTTGATCAGCATTGGGTATACCGAAGATTCCAGCCACGCCAGTGTGTTGCCAATATCAACCGTGTTTATAAAGTATTTAAAAAGTCATAGGCATGCAGTCAAAAGACCAGATCAAAGGCCCTCAAGCTAATCAAATCTGCTACAGTATCATATCATTTAATAGATTTATATATACTGTAAATGTAATTTGTTACAGTAGAGTTAATGTGTTTAGAAGAAGTGTTATATAAATATATGTTTATATACCTACTCCAGTAAGAATTAGCATTAAGATATAGATGTAACAAATATGACAAACCGTTATTAATTTTTGACTAGTATTTCCTTCATCTTAATTTTAGTTACTCTTCATCGCAACTACTCCGGCTGTCAGTCTACGGCAGTAAGTAAACAGTGAAGATTGGAAATAAAAAATAAACTTTGGGCGAGACTCAAACTCGCATCCCTTTTACCTCTGGAAGGCTGCCTATGTGCAGCAACTGCTCTAGCGATTGAGCTCTTGCCTGACTTTGCCTTTTGATACACATAATGCTTTGGGTAGAATAAAGTAATAACAATATCATGAAAGACACAGAAAGAAACCAACCAGAATCCATGAAAGCCCATCAATGATTGCCTTGATTATTGAGTTGGCTTTCAATGATAGAAGAATTACTGAATAGGTTGCAATCTATCAATTCATAATCATGTATCTGTGACTTCCCAATTACTCTGGGGCCTGCAACTATTCATAATCCTTTGAATACAAGCAAGCCAATTCTGAATCTTCTGCACTCACACCAAGTGATAATACATTGTAGCTATTTCTATTATATTAACTACACAACAGCCAGGAAGACAGCTCCTTCTATAGAAATGTCAGTGACTCATAATATGCATAATAAATATCCATTTGGGTCTTTTTCTTGTGCACATTTGGTGATTATTTTCTGAGAATGGGGGGTGTGGATAACTGAGGAGTGATTTATGGGGTAACAGCTGTTGGTTGCAAAAAAAAAGAATAAGTCTCAACTGATAAATAGAAAGAAAACAGATACAATAAATAATTGGGCTTCATCAAATCTGTTTATAACCAATTGTATCCAGCAACAAACATCTTAAATCACTTCTTTGAATGTCACCAAGCTTGCCTTGATAGGCATCTGTTATTGGACTTGCAAAGCTTCTTTATTTCTTCTTCTCTTTTTTTCTTTTTTCTTCTCTTTTTTTCTTCTCTTTTTTTTCCTTCTCTTGTCCTTCATTTTTTCCTTTTTTTCCTTTTTCTTTTTTTCCTTTTTCTTTTTTTCCTTTTTCTTTTTTCCCTTTTTCCTTTCTTTTTTCCCTTTTTTCCTTTTCCTTTTTTTCCTTTTTTCCCTTTTTTCCTTTTTTCCCTTTTTTCCTTTTTCTTTTTTCCCTTTTTTCCTTTTTCTTTTTTCCCTTTCCCTTCTTTTTTCCTTTCCCTTCTTTTTTCCCTTCTTTATCATCTTTTTTCTTTTTTTCCTCTTTTCTTTTTTTGTGGGGAGAGAGATACTCATTTGTTTCGATAGTTTTTACATTGTCTGCATTAAATAAGTTCATGTGTCCCTGGCTTTTGTCATTGATTTTACCTAAAACAAATTATGATGAGTTAAATTTTAATCTCCAATCCTGTGAATCTTTCAAAACATCAATAAACCACATGTGCAAATGATGAAGGCTTTAAGAGCTTAACTGGAGGCTTATGTAACCCATGATATCACAGGTAGGATTTATTAAACAAATGTTAAAACTTTCATTTACTCTAATCATTACATATATAGTGATACAGCAAATACTAAAAGAAAATACATTTCTAATAGACAGCATCCGATATAGAGTAGTACTGTATATGCCGGTATATAAGAGAAGCATTTTATTTTACCCATATTGATATGGACAGTTAAGGGGCTTGGATGAGTTGCAGTGAGTGGTAGTCCTCCAAATACCCTTTTAAACCATTTGTCTTATAGTCCAGTAAATACGATAGCTATAAAATAAGCAAATGCCAACATTTCAATAATATATTTAGTATGTGAACAAATACAGTGAATAAAATTTATATATTTAATACTTATCTATCACTAGGAAACCTATGCAAAATATCAACTTCAGAGACGTGCCTAGAGGGTAGAAAGGGTAAACTTTGCCCCCCTCCCTCACAGTAGAATTTGTAATAGCCCATTCTTGGTAAGTGTTGGTCTTGTTGCAAGACGGTGAAAGTTGTTTACTATGAATGATCAAACATCACTATAGTAACATTAGAGTTTAAAAGTGTAATCTGATGAGTATCATTAGTCAAACAATGAATTTTGCAATTTTTGACCTTTGTTTTGGCACCCAATCTGTATGTTGTGCATTGAAAATGAAGATAAAAGGGATTGTCAGTGGTCAGGAGTTAATGCAAGTATTGCTGATAGAATAGTACGGTTATATGAATAATTATACCCAAGTCTTCTATATATTAATAAAACCAAGTTGTCTAAAACATTACCATTCTCATCTGATCATCATAGATGATAAACCAATATTTGTATTTAAATGAAAAATGAATCTAGAGCAAGATATGCCTGATAGACACATAAAATACAGGTTGAAAGTATTGATTATATGCATTCCTACTCGACTACTCTAAATTCTTAGTTATCTACAAATGTTTAGACATTTTCATCACTAATAAGTATCATAGATTTTGCTAATTCAAGAAACATATTTTCTTTGTTCTGATGTCCTTTTTTATGATTGAAATATAATAACGAGCTTCACCTACCCTGCAGCATTGTTTGTATGCTTTTGTGGACTGAATGGAATATTTTGCTAATGGAGTTAATT
The DNA here is from genome assembly GCA_006491835.1 of Architeuthis dux. Lineage (NCBI taxonomy): Eukaryota > Metazoa > Mollusca > Cephalopoda > Oegopsida > Architeuthidae > Architeuthis > Architeuthis dux. Next base: position 1,582,495 of record VCCN01001473.1, on the reverse strand, counting down.
AGTGCGTTCTGAATGCAATCTCTACAATTGCTGATAACTTTTTTTTATTGTTATATAAGAAAGAACAAGAATGAAACAATGAACAAGCAAATAAAAATGGTAAAATAATATGTTCTGATTGCATAGTGCAACTGCTTTATTGCAAGAAACACATAACAAGCTGTTATTAGCTATTGTTAAATGGTGAAAGCTTGGTAAATTAGTAAAGTACAAGACTTAATGGCACAAGATCCCATGCTCCAAACCTACCTAAAGAGACCTGATCTTTCTTTTATTCATATCTTAACCAATGGTGTTCCAGTGATAGCAATCATACTGACCCTATACTTTAAGCAGAAATCCAAAAGAGAAAAGAAATAAAATCCTTGACAGCTTTTTCATTAGTCCCCACCAAAAGCTAACATCCATAATTTTAAAGCCTAAAAAGATTAAGTTGCAGACATGTTTGACTTCACATGGTTAAGATATTGAAAATGGCATATTGAAAACAGCCGTAACATGTACATCAGAAGGCATACACCAATACACAAGATATTGAAAATGGCCTAAACAGCTGTAACATGTACATCAGAAGGCATACACCAATACACAAGGTGGAACTATGTTCATAAAAATGTTAATTTAAAAAAGAAATTTTAAATTTTGAAGTTTTAGAATTTTAATATTTTATAACATCTAGAACACTGAAATTGAAAATATTTTTCATTTTCATAGTTTATTGTTAAGATTAGGCTGCATTTTATTTTTTTTCACCGACTTGAAACTCAATTCATATTGATTGTTTGGGGTCAAATCTTAACAGCAATTTGATCTTGGAGAATCAAAACATTTCAATCTTTCTCCCGAATGGTCAGTCTTGTATATCTTTTTAGTTGGCAAAAAAAAAGCTATCTCAAGTGTTTCAAATTTTGATACAGACTGATACTGTGAAGAAGAATCAAGTGGTTTGAATTGAGTGGACACAACTTCCAAGGCCATAAGGTTGAAGAGAAAGACTGGAAGTGACCACTTGGACCAGGTCCTTGTGAATACCTTGATGGCTTTCTGAGTGGACATGTGTATATATGTCTGTATAAGAAGGACCCACATGTATATACAATGTATATAAACAAAAATAATTACTTCCATGTCATGGTCTGCAAATGTAGTTAAATGAAACAAGAAGGCTTCTGACATTTGCTCTTCCACTTGTACCCAAGGTGTCGTGGGGAGGTGGAGACAGCGGTCACGTTATTTCATCCGTCCGTTTTTATTCTCCTTTATTTTACTTCGGCAATTATAATCCACTTCCAGGCAGGGAAAATTTGTTGGGTCCAAGAAAGAAAGAAGACTGGAACTCAGTGTTTATAAAAATATCATATATATCTTCATTCAGCTACATACACCACTGGTGAAATGCGCAGAGTCTGAGAGATTTAACAAGAGATGATGCAGGGCACACAGTCCGGGGCTAACAGTGAAAACTTTGTCTGAACTTTGTGCTTTCTCGGGTCGGCTCTGTCTGTTTTCGACCACACCATCCATTCCTTTTATGGCTTCGACACACCCACGCCTGGTGTGTTATTTCCGGATTTCATCACCAGTGGACTTTGGGGTTCTGTCAACATCCTGTTTTACTTTGACCCCGACACCTGCGGTGTTTGAATCCAATTTCATGCCGTTTGGAGTCGTTAAGCCCACGCTGAAACACCTGCAACTTTAGTCAATATCCTGTTTTCGGACGCCCATGCATATGGGGTCACTTCCACTTCTGCCCAGGTGTTTATCCAGAAATGCCAGTATATCATAACATAGCCGGAATTTGAACTCTGTTCACTGATTCCTTTTTCTATGCAGTCAACCATTAGGCCACCCACACCTGACATTGCCCAGTCTAAAATGGCTTCGGGAATTACATTACAAATTTATTAAAAAAACATTCAAAGTATGTATGATATACACTACAAATAGAATAGAGACGGGGGAGCTGTTCATTTGTTTTGTTTCTTCTCTTTATCTTTTTCTTTCGTCTTCTGAAAGCATCGTTGTTGAACTCCATCAATTGAGCGCTATGAGAGTGCCTGCTCTAAATCAGTGTTTTGTAAGTTAGTCGAGCAGATCATAACTAGTGACTTAAAACCTCTTTGATGCCCCACAACTTTGACTTTCTGCCAGATCAATCTAATCTTAGTAAATGTGTACATTTTTTTAGCACTTTCCTCAATCAGACCTGTTTTTATGAAATTGGTGGAACAAGCCAGTCTTTATATGTGTATTTATGTGCATGTATGCTTGTATATGTCTGTATGCATGCGGTGAAATTTATTACTATAAAGATGGCGAATGTTTGTTCGTTTGTTTGCTTGTGTGTAAAAGTATTATAAACTCCTAAACAGCTGAACCCTAGGGGCTGCAAATTTGTCTATAAGGGTAACTTGATTGCAGGATTATCATAGGATAGCTAGTACTGGCCTCTGGTCTGTGCAGGTCATTTTAGGGTCAAAACTACTTTTTCAGCCCTGATTTGTAAGCTTCTATTTAAATCATTGGTAGCGCTAATGGCCAAGCAGTTAAAAGCATAGAAAATGGAATCAATAGACCGAGTTCAAACCCCAGCAGAGAAAATTAAAATTCCTTTTTTCTTTTAATTTTATTTGCTTTTGTTCTATTAGACCTTCAAACCTTCTGGAAATTTGTTAGTTTTAAGAAAAAAAATGTTTTAAAGGTTTTAAGGAAGGCTGGGGTTCTATTTACAATGTAATTATGATGCTAAACTGGACCCTTACTCTCTGTTCATCATAGGAAACGGTGGATGCCAATTTCTTTTTCTCTCAATCCTTATGCTAGTTTGGCAGTATTTCTTTAAAGGAATCTGACCCTGACCTTTGAGCAAAAACCGTAACCCCAACCCCAACAGAACAATGAAACATTTAAATTCGATCGTCCACTTTGACGTCCAAACTACTAACGCCAAAATTGAGCACATGAATTCTCAGTTTTGAGAAAAATGGATTTTTTAAGTATTTAGGACATTTAGTGCTGATCCATATTAGTGCATGGCTGGTATTTTCCCAGTCCTTTTTTCTTTTGCAGGCAGTTGACATAAATACATTTTTAAAAAAAGCTTTTGGCTACTTAACCAGTTCTCACATTATTTCCAGGTCGATTTGAGCACCTCGCTGTGGGGTAATGGTTAACGGGCCAGTCTAGCTGATCAAACTCCAGTCCAAATTGAAGGCTGGAGTTGACTTTGAACAACAACAATCCTCACCTAATTTAGGGGAGTAAACTCTTCACTGTTTGTCAGTCCTATCACGTTTAAACCAAACCGATATATAAAATTAACATTTCCCTACCGTGATTTGAAATCACAACTAAGTGAGCGGTAGGCGGCTTTCTTACCAATTGAGCTAAACTGACAAGTCTTGGATATCTACTAAAATTTATGTTACAAAAACGGCAAAGGCTTATTTCATTCTAATAAATAAATACATTTATACTAAAAAATATGTATGTTTATAGTACAATACAAAATTTGCAATAATCATCTTCAGTCAGAATAGAATTAGGAGTGGAGTTTGACCCTGCAGCAGCCAGGCTTATTATGTAGTGAATCCAATCCCCACACTCATGGATTTGTGCAAAAACTAACCTAAATAAGTATATCCAGGTCCCCTTATTAATATCAGATCAACAATTTTCAAAGAAAGGTTGTTAATCACCACTACCAAAGGTTTAGGTTATTCATGTGTTCATGCATTTATATGTATCTATCTATGTATCCAGACTTTGACCAGCCCTTTTTTTTGTTTTATGAAAATTCCCCCTGTAAATAGGTTTTAAAAGGGGTTCAATTTTATCTATCCATCTGGACTTTGCCCAGCCTTAACCGTTCATAGTAGAAACTTGAAATTTTGTACACACACTCCCCTCAATGAGTAGTTAAAATCCTTTTTTTTTTGTTTTTTGAAAATTCCCCTCCAAAATAGGGTTTTAGTGGTGGGGGAGGGGGTTCAATTTTCAATGTAAGCTTATGCTAAATTGGCCACTAGTTTGTGCCTCTTTTCTTTTAAAAATTCAGACATTTTTTACTGATCACAGCACAATGTTTTAATTGATCACCCCCAACACAACATATATGGGTTGCAGTGAT
>VCCN01001473.1:1548726-1569968 GCA_006491835.1 Architeuthis dux | reverse complement strand
AGATCTGCTGTAGCAGGAAACGAACATAGTCAGCTACTACAAAAACTTCAATATGGAACATATAACATATGTATGGATCAATGAGTCCATAGCCTGACAAGTTATTAGCTGAATTTCAATCTAAAATTTTCTCTGTATGATGTTCGATCTATGTGTTTCAGGAAGAAGCGTTGGGTTAAGTGCATTGACAAGAAAGGATATTATGTTGAAAAATAAATATTTGTTGTGTAAAATAAAATCTTTTTTTCATCATTAGGCTACAAACTTATTGATGTACCTACGTATATGTGTGCATATGTAGTCTGTTTGTGTATATATATATATGTGTGTGTGGTTGTATATATGTATTTGAGCGTATATATATAAAAACTTAAAAAATAGGTCTGTGTCAATAAATATATACTATATACTAGTTATTCCCCATGAAAAAAATCATAGATATATTTGAATTTCTATGAGATGATTTTTTTTTTTTAGAAAAGAAACTACAGAACTCGTTTCAGTGGAAGAGTCGGTTGTTTCAAATGGTGGGTAGGAGATATTTTTATCAACAAAATTGTTCCCTTTAAGCGGAAGAGTCCATTCTTACGGACAGAAAAAATCACACTGTTCATTATATAGGTAGATATATATAAACTATATAAAAGAAAATATATGTCTGTCAGTAAAAAGAATTCTTTTAAGAAAATCGGTTTGTTTCAGTTAGGTTAGTGAAGCTGTTTAAATCGTGATTTTATTTTTATTGTTGTCCTACTTCTCCGATCTAGATATTTTATAGTCATCATATTTTCTCTTTTTTCCTCCACATCTTCCACCTTACGTCCTTCTTTTTCTCTCTTTTCTTCTTTCTCATCTTCCTCATTATGTTCTACTCTTCCTTCTCTTCATTATGATCTTTTTGCTTTTCCTTCTACCCTTCCTCCTACACATATTCCATCATACTCCCTCTCTCTCTCCTATCACTTTTCTACCCTTCCTCTTCTTTATCACCTTGTTGCTCCTTCTACTACTACTCTTCTCCCCATCTTCCTACTCCTTTTTTTTTCCAATGGAAAAATTGCCTGAATCTTGATCTGTCATTTTCAAAACAAAATATCAGCTCATTAAAAAAATCAATTCTTTTTTTTTAATTGAATGAATAATATTTCAAAAAATATTTTTTACAAAATTGATTTCTTTCTGTAATTATTTATTTTTTATTTTGCCTATGGGAAAATTCTTCACTTGACTAAATTCTGACCATATGTTGCGATAAATACACTTGTCTTTTTCCCACCATCTCCAATTGAACCAGCTTTTCTTGTACTTATACATTTTCTGCTTCTATAAAGCAAGCTGTATAAATAAAAACTAGAAAGCACTCAGAGAACGCATACTTCTAACCATACACTAACTATAAACTGAATGAAAATCAGTTCATATTTAGCTATGATGCAGGGGAGGTAACTGTAAAAGAAAAATCCTGGATCCGCCCCAAAATTTAATCAATTTATCCTTAGCCAATGGCCCACCCTTCCATAAAATATCATCGAAATTCATATCAAAATATCGACCACAATATAACCTAATAAGGAAACAAAGCGTGTGATTTTTTTTTTTAGAGCAATATATCTCATTTGCTGGTGTGATTGCTATTAAACCTCTTATGACAAATAGTTATTGTTTTTTCAATAACCAAATTTCATCTGTTCATCGAAATATCTGAAACATAAATTCATTGAGAACTTTTGGAGATATTGTATGGACAAACATGAGTGAATATATAAATGTATGAAATAAACCAAATCTACATTACCCCATGTCCTACCATTCCTGGAGATTCCATTGAAATTCATTGATAACTTTCAGAGATATTGTGTGGATAGACAGACAGACACACTCAAGTGAATACATATACCTCTTCCAATTATTTCTACCTGCTCCATTGAGACACTAGAAAGAATACATTCTTCTAATTAGTCTATAAAAATGGCAAAAAAGGAAAATAATACTTGCAATTAATTTACTGCTCAAAAAATTAAATGTTACCAATACTTTTTGATTAACATGAAAAGAACTGTCTGAATTTGGTTTGTCTGAACTAATTTCCATGTCTTTGTTGTTCATTTTTCACAATGTTGGCTGTGTACCCTCTGGCCATCCTCGGATATCTGTTGTTTTCAGATTCACCATTCCAGAACGCAAAAGACACCCAAGGAAGGCCAGAGGGTACACAGTCAAAGCGGTGCGAAAAATAAACAAAGACGAGGAAATTGTATGAAAATAAACCATGTACAATAAGAAAATTGTGATGAAAACTGATTCTTGGGTTTTCATAGGTTGTTGTTAGGCTATAAAATTCTGTTCATCTCTTATCTTATCATATTTAGTGCAAAAGTGATTATGATCAAGAAATGGCGTCTGCTGCCACTTTTCCTGGGGGGGGGGGGGGGGCATATATTCTGACCCTGGGGTAACACGATGGAGTGAAGTATGAGTTATGAGGATAGGCTAAAAGTGTTAGGATTAACATCGTTAGAAAAGAGGAGAGATCGGGGAGTCTTAATAGAAATGTTCAAGATTATGCATGGTTTAGAAGTTGTAAACCCTGATGTATTTCTTTACTAGAAGGGGGGTACAAGAGGCAACACATATACAGTAGAAGTAGAATGAATATCAGAAAATTCTTTTTTAGCAATAGAGTGGTAGGACTTTGGAATAGATTTACTATCAACAGATGCAACTGATTTTAAGAAGAATTATGATGTTTATTACACCACTGCAAAAGGTTTAAGGCCATAGATATTGTGTAAATATGATTATGATGTGTGCTTGTATATACAAATTGTATACTTTTTATACAAATCGTATCCCTTTTTTTATACTAAAATAAAATGTTCTAAATGTTCTAGAAAGTTTAATTTTTTTCCCTTTCAATTTTATTTGCTTTCAAACTATTTGATCTTCAAATCTCCCAGGAATTCGTCAGTTTTGTTAAAAAAACAATTTCAGGTTTTAAACGGGGGGGTTCTATTTATACTAAATTGCTAATTTGGCTGAACTCGACACTCATTTGTCATAGGAAAACTGCAGATGTGAATTTCTCTTTATCTCAGGACGAATGTAATTTTGGCAGTATCACTAGGTGTTAACTCTTGTTGATAATAAATTAATATGACAACAATAATAAAGACGGTACTGGAGACTTACTGTCAAAGCAGGTTTAAACACGCAAATATGGGAAATAGATAAATGATGAAATTAATAAATAAAACTAATAAATGGTACAATTATTAACGGGAGTTAACACACAAAAAGCGGAATGGATGTGGGGATCAGCAAAATGGAGAGTTGTGTACGAATGATGAAGGATCCTTTATTTCATTAAAAATTATTTTTCACTCTACATGACCCTTATTCATTTTCTCCATTTTTATTTTTGTTAGATGAAGAATTATAAATTATTATTTAAATTTGTATGACTACTTTTTAACAGTATTATTTAAGTAATCAAAGTGATTATGGAATTTTGCTTCTTTCAATATCTTCCTTTCATTTATCTACATTGGATAATTAAATTTTAATTAATCTGAAATCAAATCTTTTTTAAATGGAAAATTCTCGTACATATTGTGTGCTGAAACTTCTAGAAGGCGCCATCATCCAGATCCATTCCAAATTACGACAGGACAAGGGAAGATAACTTTATCAACGATTCTAGACTTGGTAAATTTCTAATTACTCACAAGAATAATTATAATTAAAATCCAAAAGAAGTACTTTGTTAGAAACCCATTCTAACAAAGTACTTCTTTTGGATTTTAATTATAATTATTCTTGTGAGTAATTAGAAATTTACCAAGTCTAGAATCGTTGATAAAGTTAGATTCCAATTAAAAAAAATTAAAAAATAAGATCTCAAAACATAGGAAAAACTTTTTCTCCATTTTTATTTTTGTTAGATGAAGTATTATAAATCATTATTATTTAAATTTTTATGACCATTATATACCTTCATCTTAAATTTTATTAGTTGCTTTTCATCGCAAATTTTGCTCAGACCGATTACCCTCCAGCCGTTGAGCAAATAGCGTTGATCGGAAAACAAAAAATAAGTCTCAGGTGGGTCACAAACCCACATCCCTTAGCCAAGGGAAGCACCGTTTAGTCCGGTCTGCTTTACCAATTACACCACCAAGCCTTAACTGGGAGCAGAAGCTTGAAATAACACCTTTAAACCTATCCTTCTTTCTGATCGTTTGTTTAGATTTCTGGTAAAATTTAAATAATAATGACCCTTATAGTTGTTGATATTCTAAGAAATGATGCTTTTTTGCTAAACTTGGCTTTATCTGTAAGAAGTGAACTCTCAATACTACTGGATTGGTTTGCAAGACAAGTTTGCTAACTATTGCACCTGGGTAGGAGGCACCCATATTTCATAAAACTATGTTTATTTTGGATGTGCGAGTGGTTGATCGGTTTACAGCCTGGAGAATGGGATTGGCAAGCCGAGTTCAATCCCTGGCCAAGGCAGTTTGCCTTCACTTCGCTCAGTAATGCACGTCTGCCTTACACAGATAAGGTCCTAGGTTCAATTCTCGGTATGAGCAAAGAGTGTGGAAAACTCTTCATTAGGACAAATTTCCCTGTTCACTCAGCAGGTAATTGAGTACACCCTAAGCTGTGTGATTAGGGTGGAGTTATCCCTTCGTTGGACTTGCATCCTGCCAAGAGGGTGGTCATAAAAACTTGTAAGAATAAAGTCCTGGTCTCGACCCGACTTCAAACTTGCTAGGATCACTAAGCTGACGAATTTAACAGAAACCGGGATCCATACTCCATTGGAAGTTGTCTCTTAAGAGACAGGGAACGCTTTACCTTTTTACTCTTAGACGGTCATTATGCATAATGTCATGTGAAATATTCAGGGTTTTTTTCAAGATAAAACAATAGATGTTATGTATAGCACTTTAAATTTACATCGCTTTTATCACATAGTAAATACCATTTTAAAGTTGTTTTGAAACCTACTACAATTGACCACTTTTAGACCTACTAGTAAGACTAGCAAAAATGTCAAAGGGCATATTTACAATCCACATATAAATGCAATATCTATATTTTTTGTGCATGACATTTTTTAATGAGTTTTCTCTTTGTTGGTCATCCATATTTAGCTGTTCTATAGAAGCGGGTAAATTGACATGGGCTTTCATCATTTATGCGTGAGGAAAATTGACGTAACACTCATTTTACAATTGAAGTGATTTTACAGGGAATAGACACACATTAAAAGCAAATGCATTTTTCACTATATTCCTAGCAGCCTTCATACTCTTTGCAGTAATAAATTGGGAAAAGCATGTATCCATCTCTTCGACCCTGCCAACATATCATGGGCCATCTTAAACTTACTTTGAGAAGACCAAGACCAGCAGCTGTCATTTTTTTCACCAAAATGAACAAATTTGTAGGAAACAATCTTCCTGTACACTGTAGAGTACTGATAATTGCTTTTAGATAATAATATATATATATATCTTTGAACACACTGATGTGTCATTAGCTGTACAAATAATATATTTATGCAGTAGTTTCAAAGGTTCTTCCAGTCGAGAAAGGTTGATATGAAGTAAACTGTATAAACTAATCTGTTGCACCTTAAAGGGAAAATAAATCAAGCTTTAGAGTTTGGACAACCATAATGTAATTTGAAATGATCTAATTTAAATGCCCAGAATTTTATTTTAAATTTATTCATAATCAGGCTTAGTTGAAATCTACAAAAACTATGTTTCTTTGTACAAAGCATCTAAATTTCACAATCACTTTCACAAACCATAATAAACGGTAAAGACTTCCTTCAGACTTCCTCCCAGAGAGGGTAATGTTCACCCTTCTCCCTCCAAAAATAATGAGTTTAATTGTCTGAAAAAACTCTTATGTTTTGAGAAGTCTCATTATGATAATGACTCTTCTCAAAATTATAGGAAAATGCTATCATAAGTTTTACAGCTATATATAATTAGATATTTTTTAAATTTTTTGTTAACACAGAAAATGTATTGTCTCTAACTTTGAGAAGAATCATTAACATTCCAACTTTAGTTCAGACAATTGAATCTCTTTTCCCCATTTTTGCTGTTGTCAACACAACGTTTCAGCTGATTCATTCTTCAGTCTTCATCAGGTGTATATTTCAAGAAAAGAGACAAACCTTTTTTTTCATTGATGTACCTAACTCTGCCGAAAAATGGATTGTTCTGGCACAATTTTTCTTCGCCAAGGTTAAAAGTTTGCCCAGTTTCTCCGGGTGGATAAAAGAAGGTTTGCCTCTTTTCTTGTATTATACACCTGATGAAGGCTGAAGTATAGATCAACCAAAACAGTGTGTTAACAACACCAAAAAATGGGAAGAAGAGATTCGATTGTCTGAACAAAAGTTGGAAGAGAGATTGTACGTTCAAACAAAGGCTAGCTTGCTATGTTATTATTGCAGAATTTCTTTTATTCTGAATGAGATCAGACTTGCTTGTAGAGAATAATGAAATATACTAATCTTGGCTGAAATCAAAGTAGATGACAGGATCGGGTGGATGGGGTCCAGAAGCAGGTCTAAACACATCCGGTTAAAGAAAGTGGATTGGAAAATGATGTGAGTAACGTGTCTGATAGCTACAAGATCAGAATTCATGGTGACTCATTATATTAGGTCTGCTGGGGAAACGCTGTACCCATTGAAAAGTTAAACACTGCACAACCTGTCCTAATTCCTAATAATTTATTACTAGCTGTGGTGTTGACAACCAAGATATTGTCAGTAATCTTGCATATATATTTCTGCAATTATTAATCACTGCTACCCACAACAGACCGGTTTAAACACTGTTGCTAGGTTTAGGTTATTCATGTGTTCTAACATTTATATGTATCTATCTATCTATGTATACTTTTCCCAGCCCTAACTGTTCATAGTAGAAGCTTGAAATTTTGCACACACACTCTCCCCTCAATGAGCAGGGAAAATGCTTTTTGTTAAAAATAGGTTTTTTGTGGGGAGTTCCATTTACAATGTAAATTTATGCCAAATTGATCCTTTACTTTTTGTCCAGCAGCATTCTCACTTGTTTTTTTGAAAATTTGAATTTTTTAGTGATTACTGCCCACCACCACTGTTTAATTTACAAGGTAAAAAGAATCATATATAGGTGGCGGTGATTGATAATTTCTCTTTGAATGCTAGTAGCTTATAAGTTTTTTAAAGTAATTTGTTACCTATAAAATCTATTAACTATAACATGCAAAGGCAAATGAAACTAATATATCTTGTATTATTAGTATTGACTACTTTTGCTGTCCGTTTATATTCCTGTGGTCTACTACTACTATAATTCAATTTTTAGGCTTCAGATTTGTGATGGAGGAGTAATGAATGAATAAATGACAGTTATAGTCAAGATTGAGTCCATTATGCTCCCATTCTAGCATAAGCACCCTCTTCCATTATTACCCTTGTTAGTTACAGTGCAAAGATGGGTGGGGGCGGTAGAAGAGAAAGGATGAGAGATATGAGGAGAATGAATAATAATCAGAAAGCATAACACTAGTACATACAAACAAGCAGAATAATAGTTATGAATATTCAGTGATAGAATAAATAGCAAAACAATTATGTTTGTTAATTATTCCTATGTTTGTATGTCATTTAAAGAACAAAATGAATTAAGTCTCCTGCAGATAAATCAATATTTACAGATATTTTTGTGAGCAGCAATTTTGCATTGAAATCTATTTGTGTGTTTATGGGTGGGACAAGAATAACACTCTCTCGGCTCGGCTGCTACCATGTCACACAACACACAGGGCTATGATTTTGTTTCCATTTCTCGAACAATCTATGGAGACCCAATCATTGTTTCTGGAGCAAGAATAAAGCCCTATGTTAGAAATTGTTTTTAAAGCTGGATTGTTGAAAAGATAACATTTTCAAGCAAGAAATGTTGAGTTATTGATATAATAGTCAGTAATGGTTGCATTAATTCCTGACCACCGACAATCCTTCTTTTCACTGAGTGGTGGATAGCTTTGCAGCCTTTTGGCTAAGATCAAAGTGTAGTATCTGTTCTTCAAAACCACCATGGCCTCAAAGCTCAGAGAACCACGGCCCTTCGGGAGTCCTAGTGGCATACTTGGGTATCGTCCTGGGAGAAGTTGCACAGGATATCTTGGCTGTGGCTAGGATCAAAGTGGAGTATCTGTTTTTCGAAACTGCCATGGCCTTGAAGTTCAGAGAACCACGGCCCTTCAGGGTTCCTTGTGGCATGCTCGGGTATCATCCTGGAAGAAGTTGCGCAGGATATCTTGGCCAGCTGGTCGGGAGGTGATCACCATTAGCATGCTCAGGATTCATCCTGAGAAGCTTTTGGGATCTCCACCCCTCGCCCCCTTTATCCCGGTCCCCGTGGCATTTGTCTCGGTGACAGGAATCTCCTCCTACTAAATTCAGCACTAAATCATGCTAAAACAAATTTTAGGTAAACAATGGAAAAATTCATTGCTTATCAAATATTCTTTCCCTACCAGCAGAAATAATTAGTTTGTTAGAGCAGAAAATAAAGCTAAGAATGGTAGTAGTGGTAAAGTCAGTGGGCAGTAATGTGATATGCTGAAACCGCACCTATGCATACCAGGCTCAAATGCAGTCAGTGCTAAAATACAACTATGATTATTGTTTTATTTCATATTTTTTTATTAAATGAAGAAGAACCCTCATCCCTTATTTAACCCCTCATTCTCTCTCTAACCAACATTTCAAATAAAGTAAGACCTCTCAGCCACAATAACAGCAGTCTGAGTTGTGTATTTCGATAGTCTTACTGCTTCTTCTCCTCCAGAGTTACCAGTCTGTGGAACAGTCTCAGTGAGAAAACAGCTGTAACGGATTTTTATTCCGAGAACCAAGTTAATCTTTCCGAGTACAACTCTCAGATAACCAACTTTTCAGAACATGAAAATTATGGTATTTGACTCGAACTTGATACCCTTTGTTGACAATAAGACAATGTATATTGTCACCTTACATTTCATCTTGGGAACTTGATGATACCCAGTTCAACACACCACAATTTCGACTAGCCATCACCTTCCACTCACCTCTTACTATAAAAAGACTGATCTATCCTTCATTCTTTGTTCAGTCAGTTTTATCGTCTGTCAAATCCATGACGGTTCCACAGAGACGCGTCTCTCAACTCTGATTATGTACGTACACATTCATACATACACACACACTCTCTTCCTTAACATTTTCAACTAAGGACACTTTACTAAGTAGTATACAAACTCTTTAAATGCATTCTTTCTTCTACTTCTCATCAGCTGAGAACTACTTTTTTGTTATATCTTCTGTAATAAATATACTTCTTATTATTGTTGCAGAGTATTTGTATTCTTTATTCTTATTGCGTTATTTACCATGTGCAACATGCAACATACATGTATTTCAGCCACTTTTACTACTGCAGGAACCGACAGAGAAAGAAAAATCTTTCTTACGCATACCGCTAACTATTAACCTTTCTTTCTCTAGTATCATCAGCACCCTAGCTTACCATCGGCAGACGGACCCTTAAGGCTACATGCAGGCACTATTAGCTTAATGTTAGAGATTACTACGCTTCCTACGATCATTGTTATTGTTTTCACCATTCACTTTTCCACTATCACATGGAGTCAGATATATTTAATATAATATGAGTTGGATTTAATATTTTAATTCTAATTCTATCAATATTAACATCCATTTACAATGCTATGTACTTCCAAAAATATAAATACTTTCTAAAGTAATCTAAAAAAAATTACATTGGCTCCAATATGTTTATCTATAAATTCAGTTATTAATTATCGCAAAATCTACCAATGAACGGACAACTAAAAATCACCAGCAAGCAAACGAACCCTATCTGCAGCCTGGTATGATAACACTTTTTTGCTGGGTTTATATCTACCAGACTAAAAGGATCACTGTCTATAAGAATGAAGAACATTTTAGAACATTTTATTTTAGCGTGAAAAAAAAAGTGTACAATTTGTATATACAAGCACACATCATAACAATCATATTTACACAATGTCTAGGGCCTTAAACATTTGAAGTGATGTAATAAACATTATAATCTTTCTTAAAATCATTTGCATCTGTTGATAGCACTACATATTCTGGTAATCTATTCTAAAGTCCTACCACTCTATTGCTAAAAAAGAATTTTCTGATATTCAATTTATTTCTATTTGCTTCTACCATATATATGTGACCTCTCAGTCCCTTGTACCCCCTTCTAGTAAAAAATACATCTGGGTTTATTACTTCTAACCCACACATAATCTTAAACATTTCTATTAAGTCTCACCGATCTCTCCTATTTTCTAATGATGTTAACCCTAACACTTTTTGCCTATCTTCCTAACTCCTACTTTTTAATTTTGGTACTAACTTAGTTGCACGTCTCTGGACTTTTTCTAAAATATTTTTGTCTCTGTCCAAGAGACGGTGACCAGGCCTGTAACATTATTACAATGAGTGACCGTTTCAAAAACCTGTTTATTACACTTAGGCTATGAAGACTGCCTAAGATAATATCTTCTGCAAACTTAACATTTGTAACTGCAGACATCAAGAAATTCTCTGATCTTTTCCTCTGAGTGAGGAATCCTTGAGGAAAGAGGTAGTTTTCTAGTGCTTAGATTATCATTGTATAAAGTTTTTGTTTATATTGTAAATCCATTACAATAGTTCCAATAAATCTGACCCCCATTTACCATATACGCCTGATATATAAGATGGACATTTAATCATTTTCTTTTTAAAAACTATGCAAAAATTACACAGCATCCAATGTGCTGATATTATGACTACCACAATATGGACATTTATGAGGCTTGGATGAGTTGCAGTGAAGCTGTAGTCCTCCAAATAGCCATGTAAACCATTCATCTTATAGTCCGGCATAGACAGTATTTTCTAAGCTTGTGCAGCAATGCAACAAGTCATGTTTAAGTTGTATTGATCAAATCGGTACAGTTTAAGACTTGTGCACAATAACCCAGAAACTTTTATCATTGGATTTCAGTGGATTTTTATACTCCTTCTGCCTGCCTCTCTCCGAAAGGCGGTGCTTACAGATTAATGTACAGACGTGCTCATCTGTCGGAAAATGTTTTTACCTGCTCTTCACACTTCCTAACGAGACTCTAGAATTTACAGGAAAGGAAAATACGAAGAATTCAGAGTCTAAATTCTTTGTATTTTCCTTCTGCGTGTTGAACACATTTACAATGTAACACAATATTTCTTTTTTTTTTCTTTTTTTCTCCTGTATCATCTATAACTGACAGAGTAACCCAGTTGTTAAACAAAACAGGTCTTGTTAGTCACTCAGTTCAGGGCCAGATTAACCTATATCAAGGCTATTAGCAATATGGGGCACCCATCTTGAACCATCCTTTTAAAGTAAATAATGCGATCTGTCAATCATGTGAATAAAGTGGATTGTTATGTGCTAATGCGTAATATATTCATTCCATTTTTTAAAGAGATATTTGTTAGGACATTTTTATTAATTTTTAAGATAATATTAACACTATCTTAACAATTATAGTGAGAGCTCAGACTTCACATCAGGGAATGTTCTTATTTTGACAGTTTTATTGTTTAATTCATTTCCCCTGTAGTAGTAATGATACATTTCTAAATTGCTATTTATTTTGGGCCCTACGCCATAGCATAGTTTGCGTATAGGCTAATCCGATTATGAAAAAATAAAATTAAGAAAAATATGAATATCCCAGAATATTTCTGGGCCCCTGTTAGCTACGGGCCCCTAGGCTTAAGCCTACTCAGCCATATAGTATAATCCGGCACTGGGCATATTTTCCTGGTAAATAATGACCTTTGATTTGGATCTCCTGATCTATCATTTAGTTTAATACTTGATTAATTTTTAACTATTTGAGTGATCCCTCAAAAAACTTTGTCATCTTTTGTAAAACAAATTCAAAACTAGCATTCCAAGGGAAATTATGAATCACTGCCACCCATATAGGCTGTGTTGGGGATGATCAATTAAAAAGTTGGGCTGTGAGCACTAGAGAATGTCTGAATTTTAAAAGAACCAGTGGGCACAAGCTAGTGACCAATTTAGCATAAGCTTACATTGAAAATTACCCCCCCCCCACACACACACACACACTAAAACCCTATTTTGGTGGGGAAACATTTTCCCTACTCATTGAGGGGAGTGTGTGTACAAAATTTCAAGTTTCTACTATGAACAGTTAGGGCTGGGCGAAGTCAAGATATATAGATAAATAAAATTGAACCCCCCCCCTCTAAAAACCTATTTAGGGGCAGAATTTTCAAAAAACAAAAAAAAACATTTTCCCTACTCATTGAGTGTGTGTGCACAAAATTTCAAGTTTCTACTATGAATGGTTAGGGCTGGGCAAAGTCCGGATACATAGATACACATAAATGTTAGAACACATTAGTAACCTAAACCCAGCAATAAACCATATAAATAATAATATTCTGGTGATTTTTTTTAATCACCAGAATAGTGCCACAAGGCATAAACTGAGACTTGTGGTTTGCCATAACTATTTGTATTGCCTTAACTATTTGTTTTGCCTTAAATAAAACTGTAGAATGGGCACACATATGCATCAGAGGCAACACGCAACATTCCACAAGATACTCTGTCCATTGTGTGAATGTCTTAAGTGCAAGTTCTGATATGTATTAATATATATAATTATATATCTCGCATATACAAGTATTTCAAACTTTGATGCTTATTTTGGAATAAACTATTATTTAACTATGTTCATGGAATATAACATTTTAAAGTGTGAATTTCGCTTGATTTATTTAAGTTGAACGTTTTCTTTTCACTATTTATTCTGGTTTATTTAAGGCTGTCAAATCAAAGATGGAAAAAAAAGCAAATTCGAGCAATTTTGTTGTATGGGTTCAAAATGGGACGTAAAGCAGCAGAAACTGCTCGCAATATCAACCAAGTATTTGGCTAGGGGACCATCAACAAACATACAGCTCAATATTGGTTTCAAAAGTTTAGAAGCAGAGACGAGAGCCGTGGACATCCTTCTGTGATTGACAACATCCAATTGAGGACCATTATTGAGGCGGACACATGCAAAACAACTTGAGGGGTTGAAGAGTAACTAAATGTTGACCATTTGCACCAAATTGGAAAAGTAAAAAAGCTCGACAAATGACAAGCTGAACAAAAAAAAAAAAAATTGCTGTTACAAAATCTGCTCTGCACTTCTTTTGTGCAACAAAAATGATCCATTTCTTGATCGCATTGTGACATGTGACGAAAAATGGATTCTGTACAACTATCAACAGCATTCCACGCAGTGGCTGGACAGAGGTGAAGCACCAAAACATTTCCCCAAACCAAACATGCATCAAAGAAGATTATGTCCACTGTTTGGTGGAATCATCCTCTACAACTTCTTGAATCCTGGTGAAACCATCACAGCAAAGAAATATTGCCAGGAAATTGACAAAATGCACCAAGAACTGCAACATTTACATCCAATATTGGTCAATCAAAAAGGACCAACTCTTCTCCATGACAATGCCCAACCGCATGTTGTGCGAATGACCCTGCAGAAATTGAACAAACTAGGCTACAAAACACTATCTCACTTACCAGACCGACTGACTACCACTTTTTCAAGCATTTCAACCACTTCCTGCAAGGCATAAACTGAGTATTGTGGTTTGCAATAACTATTTTTATTGCCTTAAATAAAACCGAAGAATGGGCACACATATGCATCACAGGCAACACGCAACATTCCACAAGATACTCTGTCCATTGTGTGAATGTGTTAAGTGCAAGTTCTGATATGTATTAATATATATAATTATATATCTTGTATATACAAGTAATTATCGAAGCTCGATATGGACAGTTATTGGGCTTGGATGAGTTGCACTGAGTAGTAGTCCTCCAAATACGCTTGTAAACCATTCTTCTTATAGTCCAGCATATACAGTATATGTACATAGATACATATATCACTCATATACATATACAAATAAGCCAGATTATAAGATGAATGGTTCACAAGGGTATTTGGAGGACTACCGCTCACTGCAACTCATGCAAGCCATATCGAGCTTCAGCAGATGACCTCCTAGTCATAATACCAGTGCATTCGATGCAGTGTTATATTTGCATAGTTTTTTTTCTCTAAATAAGTGACCATCTTATATACCACCATGCTATACTTTTTCATTTCCCAATGAATTATATTGCAAAATCGGACAATATTTTTCATTTTGTTTTTGATGCAATGATTATTTATTTTTGTTTTGGACGTTTTAAAGGGGATTAACTTGAAAAATCAATTGGAAACAAATAGTTTTATTACAGAAGCAAATGTTTGCTAAATACTGTCAAAAATTGTGTAAATAACGGCGCAGGTTTTGAACTGGGTCCGTTTTTCTTCTTTTTTTTTTTAAGTTGTCAGTTAGAAAATATGCTTTTTAGACTTCATTTAAATAACTCTAAAATAATCACTATATAAGCCACTCCTATCTTACAAAGGCTTCTTTTTTGTTTTTTTAAATGAATTCTAGTACCTTTCATTATATTTTTTATTGTATAGCACAACCTTTGCTGATTGGCTTCTCATCCATAATATTTGTGCATTGAACAAAATGGAAAACTTTAGTACATTTTATTTTGATGTTTCTTTACAGGTTAACAACTTCAGTTGTAATCCAAGGGAGGTAATTTAGTATTTTGATTTAAATTTTTATTCTTTCCTATGAAAGTGTTATTCTGTTTGCAAGTACTTCTTATATACAAAGGAAGCCGTTTATTATAATCACGGATAATGTTATCAAACGGTTATTGTTATCAAAATCAGTCGAACCCAAACACTTTATTTAATGTGAATTAAAAAAAATTTTTAATTTAATAATAAATTTTAATTTAATTTTTTATAATATAAAGTTTTTTATAACAATGTATTTAGTGTGAATTAAACATTTTTTAAAATTAAATAGTAAATTTCAATTTAACTTTTTATAATATAAAGTTGTTTATAACAATGTATTTTGTGACATAGCAATGAATTTATAACAATGAATGTAACATGTTCCAATTTTTATATCCTTTGCTTAATGTTATCAGCTGGTTATTGTTATCTAAAAGACCCTGTCCCAAAGTGATCATAATAAGTGGCTTCCTCTGTACAAGAGTTTAATTTGATGTGACCAAAATGACAGTTGGAATCAATATTTGCTGAAACTGTTTAATTCTGATTTCTTTTCAGTTTGATGCCTTATATGTTAATGATTCTGGTGAATTGGCTCTGAAAACTGGAGAAGTGAAACGCAGGTTTCGGGAGTTTCTCAACTTACAGCTACGATTGGAAGAGAGACGAGCTTACAAGAAAACCTTGAAAGGTCAGTTAAAAATAAAAACAAACCCGGAAACTCAACTGATGCTCTTCCTACTTCTATTATTACTGGGCAGACTCTTGAAAAACACTCAGCTAAATGTCACTCAAATGCATCTCATTCAAATTTAGAAGATCAGTTTCTGACCAAGTCAAGTGTTCTTATCGCCTTGCAACAATAGTTCCAAGAAATAAAGGGAATTTATTTGAGCAAGTTCCTTCCCCACACGTTCACCCGACCTTGTGTCACATCCTGTTCTCATGGGGTTTCGGTTAATAGGAGTTAAATGTCACTGGGGTCAGCCTAACCCTATCTTAACTCTTTCATTGTCTACAGTTAGGTCCTCTTTTGCACAACATTTTAACACTTAATTAGAATATTTTAAGATAATATAAATTTCTTACCATATTTGATGGCTTATAACACCCACTCTTTTTTTTTTTTAAAAACGGCTCAAAATATATCCCCTGGGTCTTATATGCAAAGTTGGGGTATCTGGTAGGCTAATGTTTACCCATTACCATTTTGTGTCAAATGTTTTCTGCTATACTTAAGATGGTTTTTTTCTTGTCATCTTTTATTATTGCATTGAAGTGTAAATATTTTTTACTATAAATGGCTTCTTCTTGTCTGATTTTCTTTTATCTCTACTGGTAGGTCATTTTTATAAAATGTTTTCTGCTATAGCTAAGCTGCTTTTGTTTTCTCTGGTAAATTAATTAAATTATAGCAGTGGTTATTTTTGGTTATACAGGTTTAGCTATAAAATGGCTACTTCCATTTTACTTTAGTAATAAAAACGGTTATTTAAGTCAAAGAAGTGCAAGAACAACGATAATAACAAAGATAAAGGGGGAAAAAAATGAATGACTATTAATTTTCACAACAATTTAAAATAGAATAAAATTTGTTAATTTTTAATAAAAAAAAATAGAAAGTCTGACCCTAAGCAATAAGTTAACACTGAATTTTCATGTCTTAACCCCACCCACCAATTGTTTCACCAATTGACAGAAAATAAAATTGTTTTTTTTATGCAACGATTGTTTGCTGGATTGTTTCACCTCGCTCCTTAAAATTAAATGTTTAGTAATAAAAAAAATTTAAAAATTCATAACCCTACTCCACCCTCCAGAAAATAGCCATCTTTATTGCTAAAGTTAACCAGAAGTGGCTATTTTATACCGTTTTTTTAAACCCGTCTAACCACAAATAACCTTAATAAAGATTTTCCTGTTGTCCTAGTTGCATGTTTTGTCAAAGTTTTTTCTCTGCTATTCTCTAGCAATAAATTTCAATAACATTAAATGCTTGCCTGTAAATACACTAAATATTTTTTACTTAATATTCACTGCTGAAATAGGGAGATTCTTATATGCCATCAAACATGGTATCTGGATGTTAGCCAGCATTCCCACTAGCTGTTTAACAGCTAATTCCCAATAGAGACCTAATTCCAATTTCCTAATTAAGCTAAGGTCTGTTTTGATATTTTGGTCCATTTTTGGCATGTTTTGACCATTTTTATAATGTCTTTTTGGACATTTTTGGAATTTTTTTAAGTACAAAAATGCAGACCTCAGAAAACTTTCCAATCCTATAAAAACAGTTGGGAAATCAAATTCCTGGCTAACACCCTGGGTATTTTACTATTTTTCAACACTTATCCTTAAAAAACCTCCAAGGAACCTCATTTTGAATTGATTTTAGTTTCATTTGAAAATACATTAAGTCTATTCACCAAAATAGAGAGATTATTCTAGCATTTAGATGATTCAAAAATATTATAAACAGTAACACAGTTGGACAAATACTGTGTATGCCGGTATTATATAAGACTAGTGATTTACCGAAATATCAATCTGGTCAGATATTCATAAAAAATTAGCACTGCCACCATGTGAATCCGGCACTGGATATCTGACCAAATTGATATTCCAGTGCATCACTATATAAGACAGACATTTAATTTGAAAAAAGAACTATGCAAATATTACACTGTATCCAATGCACTGGTATAACGACTAGGAGGCCATTTACCAAAGCTTGATATGAACAGTTATAGGGCTTGGACGAATTGCAGTGAGTGGTAATCCTCCAAATACCCTTGTAAACCATTTGTCTTATAGTCTGGCCATTATGGTATGTAGGAAAATAGCTGTAATGTTTATTTATAAGATAAATCAGCAAAAAACTTGAGAAAATTTAAAAAAACTATTACCAGCTCTGCACATGAAACAGGAATAACACAGGATTAATGTGCCATGGACAGAATAGCAGTGCCATTAAAAATAGGGATCACCGGCAGATCCAAGTGCCTCACTATGCAAAATAATGGTGATATTTTTTACTCAACTATAGTTGAATGCAAAAGTATGCTAAGATGTTTGATGTACATCACATAATGTAGTGAAAGGAAGAGCATTTCTCTCTTGAAATTTAAGAAAACAATGAGAAGAGATCCTAGGTAGAGTCAGAAAAATCTACCATTTTGGAATATCTTGTACTATTTTTATATCTTTAAAAATGTATTAAAATTAGACATTTGTTGTTATGAAACGTTTTAGGTTTTAATTTATCAAAACTCCCTGGAAAATTTTTTATTATTAATGATCAATACAAAACAGAGACGTGCTGTCTTGGTGGGCAGGGTAGGCAGTGCCTACTCTGACTAAAATTGTAAAGGTTAATTATTAAATATAAAAAGTAAAACATTTCCAATTCATTGTAGATTTGTAACTTAATGCACTAAATTCAATGTATAATTCAGTAAATGGTTATTTTCATCTTCTGTGCCTTTCAACCTCGCCATATATAATACACGTCATGATGTCTAGTTCATGTGTTGACACTGCTTCAAGCCAAATTTGATAATGGAGCATAATGGCAGCAGAAATTCTGCCTTCACTACAATCAGTCATCTCAAACTCACCATAAAATGAATGTGTTACATCTGTCTCTGTTGTTTTTGCTAATTTCTATTTTATTTCACAATTTACCCCTGAAAAATCTGATATAAAAATTATTTTCTTCCATTATATACAAACAGTTATTTGTTTTTGAAATTTGTGTTTAAATTTGTAAAAAAGTTTAAAAAACACATTGAAAATCAATTGGAAAATCTTCAGTGCCAAATATATACTGGCATTTAAAAGATTTACTAAAATTCAACTAATTAATAAAATTTGATAAAACTTTTGGTATTTATTCATTGATTACTAAATTTATTTATGGAAAGGTTACTTCGTAAAATAAATTAGTGGAAATATTTTTTTTGCATAAGAATCTCTCCTTATTTAATTTTATGACATCTCAATAAATATCAAACAGAACCAAAAGGTGTTTACATTATAAAATAAGTCCCCGGAGAATTTAAATCAATTTAAATTTTCATCTAAAATTAGTCTGATGAAGGTTAAATAATGCCCTGAATCTGAAACATCTAAAATTGCAATATAAACTAAATTACTGCTTTGTTGCGCCAGTTTTATTTGTTAAAATATATTGTAGATTTACAGATTTACGGTGTGTAAAGATTTTTGTTGACAATTTATTTTATAAAGGTCAACCGACTGCCTACCCTGAGTAATTACGCATGGCAGGTGTTTGGTACAAAGTGGCTTGACATTTATGCTTGGTAATTTCTGAGATGAGTAATTATCATTATTATGTATTTGGTTGTGTCTTTCCGTCTGTCTGTCTGTCCACACAATATCTCCAAAAGTTTCTCAATGAATTTCAATGAAATTTCTGTCCATAGGATATCTCAAAAAGTTCTCAATGAATTTCAATGACATCTTGTGGAAGGGTGGGCAATAGGGTACGGAAGGATTGGTTAAATTTTTTTTTTGGGGGGGGGGGTTCATATGCTCATGACTGTCCACACAATATCTCCAAAAGTTCTCAATGAATTTCTATGAAATTTTGTAAATGGTACGTAAAATGGTAAGGAAGAAGTGATTACATTTTGGGGCAGATCCATGCGCAGTTACCTCCCCTATGTCATAGTTATATGTCCACACCACATGATATCACCAAAGTTTCATGTCTGTCCACACAATACCTCCAAAAGTTCTCACTGAAATTTTGTAGAAGTGTGGACAATAAGCTATGGAAGAAGTGATTAAATTTTGGGGCAGACCCATGCAGAATTACTTCCCCTGACAATGGCATTCTTGAATCATTGTACCCTCGGCCTTCTTCAGGTCTTATTCAATAACGATCCAGGAATTTCAGATCGAACCCTTTAATCTATTGGGCTAGATTGTTCTCATTCTGCTGTCTATGCTAGAGGATATCTTGTATTAGGTAATTAATCACCACTACCCACAACACTGGTTTATTGCTGGGTTTAGGTTATTCATGCGTTCTAACATTTATATGTATCTATGTATCTGGACTTTGCCCAGCCCTAACCGTTCACAGTAGAAACATGAAATTTTGCACACACTCCTCTCAATGAGAAGGGAAAATGTGTTTTTTTATTTTTGAAAATCCCCCCCCCCTCCCTGGCTGCTGCAGGGTCAAACTCCACTCCAACTTCTATTCCGACTGAAGATGATTACTGCAACTTCTGTATTGTATATATAATAAATAAATTCGTAAATATATAAGACTTGTCAGTTTAGTAAGAGAGCCGCCTACCAATCACTTGGTCGTAATTTCAAATCACGGTAGGGAAATGTTAATTTTATATATCAGCTTGGTTTAGTGTGACGGGATAGACAAATAGTGAAGAGTTTACTCCCCTGATAGATGAGGATTAGTTCTTGTTGTTCTTGTTACGGGGGTGGGGGATAAAGTCAACTCTAACTTGGACTGGAGTTTGACAAGAAATGTTATTGCATGTACAATTTTGCAACAGAATATTCAGCATTGACATCTACTGGCTATATTTATTTTGTTTATTTATTCAACATTATCAGTTAATGAAACCTGGAAAATTAAATAGTTTTACCCATGATTCAATACAAACCTTTCAGATACAGTCATAGGAAACTATATCTATCTGCACAATCTCGGAAGGCAGTCTTCAGATTATTGCTAATGACAGAAATATATATTATTGCTTCGATCTGATCAAAATGTATGATTTACAAGACCTTGTTCCACTTCCAAACAGATTCTATTCTCTTTTTCTTTTTTTTTTTTTCTTTTTTAGATTTATGAAACATAGAAATGATATTCCATTCATAGATAAATGAGTTTTTATTTGTCCATAACAAACAGTATGATTGGTTTCACAATCAAGATTTTTCAAATGAACTATTTCATTTTCCATATTTCATTAACTGATAATGTTGAATGTAGATCAAACAAAATAAATATAGCCAGTAAATGCTAATTATTCTGTTGCAAAATTGTACCTGCAAAATGTATGATTTACAAAACCCTGAGAAAGTAATTCTGTTTTTGGAAATTATACGTCCGAACATTAGTCACCAGGTCCCTTTTTCTTTAAAAACCGTCAACCAAAACTGTCAACATAGGTTTCTTCAGTTTTTAAGTGGGTCTGGCTGGCTTGCTGGCTATGTATGTGTCACGTGTACATGGAGCTAGAGTGCTGAACATTTAAACAATTACTCCTTATTATGTCTAGAAAAAACTTCTTTTTCACCCTCAAAAATAGCTTTTTAGTGGGTAAATTTACAATGTAAGTTCATGTTAAATTGGTCCCTTAATTTGTGTCTGGCAGCATTCACACTGTTTAAAAAAATCTTTAGTGATCACCACCCAACAAAAGGCGAGTGAAGTAACT
>VCCN01001473.1:1514140-1527522 GCA_006491835.1 Architeuthis dux | reverse complement strand
AGACTTTCTCAGTCTCTTTGGGTGGTTTTTCTCAAAAGGATTTTAGTAGAGGTTGGCCAAACTAAAATGATAAAAACACACAGTATCTGAGGAGATGGACCAGATTTACAAGCAGTGACACTGGAAGATGAGACACCTTGAAACATATGAAATCTAAGAATGAATTCCTACAAGATTTATATATATATATAATTGGATGTGAAAAAGAATGGAAACATTGTTTTGTTTTTTCCATAAAAGGTATTTAATGAACAGTGAAAATAATGCCAAATACTTTTCTTTGAGGTCTTGTAACTTTTCAAATCAGTTTTTTAACAAGTGATGTGGAATGGATTTGAAAGAAAAAAAACATTAAAAAATCATAAACCAAAAATACAGTAAACATAAAATAATACTTAAATATATTTTTCTTTTTTTTCTTTATCTTTTGCTTTATTTTTATTTTTATCTATCTCCCCGTTCTCTTTCTTTTTGTTTCATTCTCTCTTTATTTTTTTTCTCCATGCAAGATGCTTCATTTGAAAACAAAAATTCAGTTCATTAGATTTTATATAAATCTGTTTTCCACCATTAGCAAAACAATTCCCAGTGGAAATTTAAAACAACTCATCCATTTTCAACTTTTGTTTGGACAATCTAATCTTTTCTTCTACTCTGGATGTTGTCATCACAAAGTTCCGACCAATCCATTCTTCAACCCTTGTCACGTGTGTAATTCAAGTAAAAAGGCAAACCTTTTTTTTCTCCCGGTGAAGGTTTACCTCTTTTCTTCAATAATAGACACATATACATGTACTCACATACACACATACGTCTTTTTCTATCTGAATTTCTGAGATGAGGTACATGATCATTAATATTATCAATTTTTATTTTCTTTCATCTTAAATTTTAGTCACTCTTTATCACAACTTACTCTGTCAGTCTATGGTGCAGATCAGAAATAAAAGATAAGCTCCGATTATAGATCAAATCTAAACAAAATACCATCTGTTAATGTGCAAAGCTGTTAAGTGACCCCCACTGAATTTATCTTCCAATTTAAAACTATTATCAATTATGTGCTTATTTGAAATGATGCATTAAGATGAGCTGCCCCAACTCCATTTTGCTAAGAGTAGATTTCATTATGATGGATTACAAATATGTCCAGATTCTAAGAAGCAAAACAAACTTGCGAATGGCATAAAAGATATTAAAAATGGCATAAAAGATATTAAAAATGGCATAAAAGATATTAAAAAGAAAAAAGAAAACAAAATTGATTTTTGGTAAATTTGGTTTACTTTTTAAATTGTTGTAATTCATCTTTATTTTGTAAATTTATTTGGTACTTCTCTGTTATTTGTAAGCCAGTCATATTCAGTGCAGAAAGACTGGGGACTGTCTTGATTCAGGTAGGGGGAGGGTTAGCCTAACTTTATCCCTAACCAAACATTTCATAATGCTGTTAAGGGGTACACCACTGGAGGATCCATATTTATTGTCTCCCCTGTGTATGTCTACCCAATTGTAAGTTGCTTTCAAAGTGGGAATCGCAGAATATGATTGGCCTAAAGAATAAAGAAGTAGTACCACTTATTTTTTCAAAGTTATGCTGACGCACCTGAGATTTAACCATGAAATAAAAGCATAAGATCTGTATATAAACCCTCATACACAGTATGGATGGCCATCATAATCGAGACCATCACTTCATTCCAATGTTTGAAAACATATTAGCTTACTTTTAAATGTACCTTCTGAGACTAGCAACAATCGAATATTATCTTTATTTTGTTATACTTCTTTTATTAAAACCTTTCAAGACTAACCTATTAAGGTGCTTAATGCCTGAATAAATGTCTCAATAGACTCTACAGAATATATATATATCCCAGCAGTTATAGAAACCTCGAGATATATATGTCCCAGGAGTCTCGAAAAGGGTTAATAATTGAATTTTTTATACTGAATTCTATTCTATTTTCCCAGATGAATGTACCATATAACATGAAAACTTGATACAATGTCAAAATTAAGCCAATTAAACTATTATATTTGACAGGTTAAAATAATGTTAAAGGATTTACACTTCTTGGACCTCATATATTTTACAGATTTTTAAGGAGATCCAAGGAATATTACTTAGGTAGGGTTATTTAAATTTAAATTAGCATAATTATTGCTATAAAAGTAAATGAGTACTTTTAGTTGTACTTTTCTTGATATAAGATAATAATTGATTTTGTGGTTTGTCTCCAGGTATTATAGGCAAAACCTCTGTACTAGGATCTTTGGAACATGAGATCATTTTGTGCCGAACTATTCTATTAGTCAATTTTATTGAATTTAGTCCTTCATGATCAGGGCCAGATTAAGACCCCAATGGGCCCTACGCCACCCATAATTTTGGGGCCCACCTTATTAAAATTACACAAGATCTGAACAGAAAATGAAGACTTACTATTTAATAAATTCAAATTTCTAATTTTGAATAAATAAGAAATTGTTGAAGTAATACAGACATTCTTTTAAATAGAAAGAGAAAAAACAAAAAGTATTTGTTTAAATTTCAAAAGTTCATAATTAGACAATGTAAAAAAGTATTAATTTTTTTTTCATATGCTAAATATATTAAGTAATTATTTTATTTATGATTGATCTTCAAGGAAATAATGATAAAGTTCTATATTTCTATTTACTTGTGGGGCCCCCTCAATGTCTTGGGCCCTGGGCCATTGCGTAGTTTGCATATAGGCTAATCCGGCCTTGCTCATGATGGACATTCACAATAATAAAGCTTAAGTATATTATGGTGTATTGGTGGAATAAAGTCTTTTATCCCCTAACCACATAAGAGCAGAGTCCATTAGATGCAATTATGATTGAAATAACATTTTTCATTGCAACATTTGACTTTTTATATCATACAAAAAAACTCATGTACCTCATTATTTTTTCTTAGTGGCTTGGTTGAAAATCCATATAATACACATATCATTTTGTCATGGCTTGCTTACAAGAAAAAGAATAACAATAAAAACTATTTGATCATTGTGTATGATATTGGCGGACTATTTTCCTTGTGTATATGTTCATTTATTCACAACGTGTCAGCCATGTACCCTCCGGCCATCATCAGGTGTTCTTTGTTCTAGAATGTGGAATCACTTCCTTGAACGCATTCTCATATTGGACTAGACACGTCACATCCAGGTTTTTTTTATATATATAATAATTATGTTATGGTGCCAAATTCCGAGTTGCTTCCCCTTGATTAGGTGACCTATTTACTTTTTAATAAGGGGTTCCCAGATGCTATTTATATCGATGCTCAATCGACTAATTGATTTGACTGAACAAAGTATGTGTGCCGCTTCCTGCAGACGTTGTATTCGCCAATTGTTCTCACTGTCCGACCATACCATACACAATGATTAATACACCCTGTCTAACAAAATTCAGACAATAAAAACTATTTGCTTTTAAATATAGGTTTTACTTTAAGCTGATATGTATGTATGGGTATTTATCAACCTCCCCACAAGGGTAGAATGTGACACAAGGTTGAGTTTAGTGTGGGGATCCACACATGTATGTGTGAGTTGGGATAAAGCTTTTCCAATTCCCTCTGCACTTCCACTTGGGATAATTCAGATATCAGGGATTGACCCTAACCCATTTAGTGCAATGAGTAGGTGCAGCCTTGGCAGATGGCCCCCTGGAACTAGACATTACACTCTTATTCTATGGTCACAGATGACCAGGGTTCTGACATAAATGCCATGTAAGTATGTATGTGTGACTTCTATCTATTGTGATTATTCAGCAGGTTTTTCTTTGGTTTTGTTTTCAGGGTGGGATGGACTTACAGGTTGAGTACCCCTTATCCAAAAACTGAAATGTTCCAAAATCCGAAACTTTTTAAAAGCCAACGTTGACGTCACAAATGAAAAATTCCAAGCCTGACATCACTGTAGTACGATTCAAAGACGAGGCCAACTTCCAAGGCATTTAACTCATTCTGACTACAATAAAAGTTGGTTAACTCTTTAGAAACGTAAAGCTATATTTACATCACAAACGGTGAAAGACGAAACAAATTATTTTCACCAAAAGACCAACCTATATTCATGTAGACATTTGTATTTATTTATCTTATTTTTCATTTATCCATTTCATTACTGTCACCTTAGCTCCTCTAATTCGATTCAATAACGCTTTCCCTAGTCTTGTCTGAATACAAATAAATCCCACAAAAATTAAATAAAACGTATTTTAAAGATTTTTTTTTTTTTTAGACACTACAAAAATGATCGTATTTTATTAAACAATCTAAATAAAAGGGAGATAACAAACCCAAGATTACTCCCCATTATATTACTGGCCCCATTCCCAATATATACCATGTACAGGCAAATATTCCAAAATCTGAAACACATATGGTCTCAGGCATTTCGGATAAGGGGTACTCAACCTGTACTATATGTATAATATCAAAGTATGTTTTCGATTCTGTAAAAATCATTTCCATTAAAGAATCCCAAAACAAAGAGGATGAAGTCAACTTCTCAAGATGTTAAAGGGAGATAATCAATATTTGATTGACTCTTAACTTTCTGCACAGAATCTTTAACACTGCTGCCACATTCTCCATAAGGATTTTTAAATAAGACAAATAAATGGTTGATTGTGTAAAGAACCATTTTTCTCATTGTGTATGAAATGGTCAGACTTCTTGAATTTTCCTGGTCTATATGTTCATTTGGTCACAACGTTTCGGCTCTGTACCCTCTGGTGTTGTCAGGTGTTCCTAGAACACTCATATCGAACTGGACACGTCATATCCATTTGTTGTGTATGTATATATACATATATCCAGTGTCAAATTACGAGTTGCTTCCCTTTCATTAGGTGATCTGTTTACTTTTCCAGAAATGGCCTTTTTGATAAGAGTTCTCCCGGGTGCTGGAAAAGAAAAAAAAACATCACCTAATGAAAGGGAAGAAACTCTGAAGAAACAAGCCTACGTTGTGAGCAAATGAACATAGAGACAAGGAAAATAGTCTGACCATATCATAGACAATGAATAACACAAACAATAAGAAAATTCAGACTAGAACTCTTTTTCTTTTAAACGGAAAGTTGTTAAACTTCCAATACCATTATTTCTGTGGTTTATCTACATAATAAACATTCCAAGATGATACAGAAAGTAGTGGAATTTATTATTTGGCTGCTTTATTCAGGCTCCTCATTATTTGATGTGAGTGGGGGTGCAGGTGGCCTAAAAGTTAGCAATGTGGAAAATGGAATCTGTGAACCAAGTTCAAAATCTGGCTGAGACAGTTTGTATTCACTTTGCATTATTACCCTTGGAGAAGGCATGAATACATCTCTTTCTCTCTCCAGCTATGGGTAAATATCAGGGCAGACTGGGCTCTTTCACCTTGGTTGGCAACCAGTCTAGGAGATGGACATCTCTGAATTCAAACCACTTGATGGTCCTAAACCCGGGTAAAAGAGGAGGGTTGGGCATGTGACTAGCTACACCACCCCTACTTGCTACTGAAACCATCAGCCTAAATGCGTGGTTTCATTGCAGCCCTATGCTGCACAAGAATAAACATTTGATGTGAGTGAAATTAAAATCTCTTTATGAAGATGTGAAATATTAAAACATTTATAGAATTGAACTTCATTCTCTTTGGTTTAACTCACATATTTATTTTGTCAACCCCATTGAAATTATATGACTCTCTGCCATCTAATTTAATAGTCCAGCTGCTAAGAGAGAAAATTGTTCAGATTTTGAAGAAACTTCCATATTTGGTGCAGCTGTAGCAAATGGTGTCCTAATTTGATAGAAAGGTGGAACCACTCTGGATCTTGCCATTTGACTTTTTTTGTTGTTTTTTTTTCATACATTTCTGTATTCGCTCCTGTCTCTCCATGCGATATCTCCAAAAGTTCTCAATGATTTCAATTAAATTCTTGGACAGATCCATGCACAATAACTTAGTCATAATTGTTAGAAATGCACATTCACAGTCGTCCGTTTTGAATTTCAAAATGGCCGCCCTTAAAGTTCGTAGAAAATCCGGCAACAACTTTTAATCTGGCTCGTTTTTAGATATGATTTAACCTGGTTGCCAAGATTCTACCCAAAATAAATGATAACTCAAAAAATATGCTAGAACCCGATATACTAATTTCAACATTTTCAGAGAATTTGGTCTGTCAATTATCACATTTTCTTTGCTGAAATAGACAAGACCCACAGTGGGTCCCCCTTTCTATCAAGTTAGTACATCATATAGTTCTAAACTTAAGATGAGACTTTCTTCAAAACATGAACAGTTGGCCTAAAATAAGGATCTTAGTAACTGGACTATAAAAGCATTATCATAATGTATATGTTATCATAATCTACCTAAAAAGCATTATATAATCTATCTAAAAGTTTCTTCAACATATCTTTCTATGCTGATTATATTGATCATAATATACTTTAATATAATCTAACTAAAAACTTTGAACTATATCCTATTATAATCTACAAGATTATAATCAATATAATATACTCGTATAATCTGCATTAAAATGTACACACATTATAACCCATTTTATAATATAATTTATCCTTCGCTGTAAATTACTGCACATTTTAGCCCTTACTGGCAGCTCCCAATCGTTTCTTTTCATTTATTCTATATTATTCAATTCATATGCTTATTTTATCTAATGCTTTTTTCTACCATGTGCAAAAGATTGCAGGCTCTATTAATATTAATATTATTTCTCTAAAATAAATGATCTTGGATGACCCGGTGTACCTCATAAGTGCAAGTGTCAGTACTGCTGTCAACACACAACTGCTTTCTGTATCTTCCCCCTGTTTGTTCTTCTCAGTCACAAATTCAAGACAGGCTTGTCCAGATGACCATTATTGTCTAGACCAGGGGTTCCCAACCTTGGACTGGTTTGATATTGACAACATTATTGCGGACCGGCCGATAGGGAAGGTGATGTTAATTCGGGACTGAAATATAGGTGATAAGTCACTTATAACTGGCTAATACACTCAATTATGTTTCTAAATGGGTTTATCTAACGAATTTAATATTAAGATCCAAGGAAGTGAATTTGTTTTTATTTCACAAAGAAATATCGCCGAATCATATAGTTTCCTTGCAGACTGGTAGCACACGCTTCACAGTTCGGTACCGATCTGTGGCCTGCTGGTTGGGGACGACTGGTCTAGACGTGTCAAACATTAGAACCACCTCATCATGACTAGCAACATTTTGAGAAATTATGCTAAAGCATTTCTCTTAGACCAGCGGTTCCTAAACCTATAGTCATAACCCAAATGAGGGTTGCAAGGATAGAATGCATGCTTATATTGGACTAGACACGTCACATCCGTTTTTTATATCTTCCTATCAAGGCTCACCATATATGGTAGGCCTTGATTCCTATACATCTGGATTATGTTACGGTGAAAGATTCCAAGTTACTTCCCCATTATTAGGTGAACTATTTACTTTTTCAGAATTTGCCTTTTTGATAAGGGGTTCCCAGATGCTATTTATATCGATGCTCAGTTGACATATAGGTGATAAGTCACTTGTAAGTGGCTAATACACTCAATTACGTTTCTAAATGGGTTTATCTAACGAATTTAATATTAAGATCCAAGGAAATGAATTTGTGTTTATTTCACAAAGAAATATCGCCAAATCGTTTCCTTGCAGACCTGTAGTACCGATCTGTGGCCTGCTGGTTGGGGACGACTGGTCTAAACGTGTCAAATATTATTGCAAGGATGGTCACAAGATGGTTTGAATAAAAAAGAAATGTAAAAAATATGAAAAATTGTTTCTGAAAAATGTTGAGAGTAAAAAAAACAGTGCAAATATATTTACATCACAATTTCAGAATATAAAGTGTCATTGAGACTCTGGAACAAAAAAATATTTGTGAATAATAAAGCATCTACAAATGTATGAAAACTCCTGATGTATTCCAGTCTATTCACAGCCAATACTTGTACTTGATTATTAAATTAAACTAAAATTCTGTGAAATTTATTGGATGAAACTAAATGAAGAAACACTGAAATGATGTTTCTGTCCTGAGGCCAGGCCCCCAAAATTCTGTGTTCAGGGTCACGGACAAAAATGTTTGGGAAACACTGTATCAAATATTAGAACCATCTCTGCAAGACTTGTCAGTTTAGCGCAGGTGGTAACACACCAGGCTAGCGATCACTTGGTCATGAGTTCAAATCACGATAGGGGAATGGGGATTTTACATATTGGTTTACTCCCCTATTTTTGGTGAGGATTGTTCTTGTTATGTGGGAAAGTAACATCAACTCTGACTTTGTCCTGGAATTTGACAAAAATAAAATGAAAAAATCTCTCTCAATCAAAAACTAATCCAAAATCTAATCACTTCTTCCTTAACCCACCCTTCCACAAAATTTCATTGAAATTCATTGAGAACTTTTGGAGATATTGTGTGGACAGACAGATGGAAGTGCGGAGTGGCCTAACTGTTAATGGCACAGAAAATGGAATCTGCTTTTTATCGCGACGCTCAGGTCATTTACCATGGAAGCAACATGAATTAGAAATAAATAATAAGCTTCTAATCCATGTTGCTTGCTTAACAGTCAGAGGGTATTAAACAAAAAGGATAATCTGAGTGTTGCAATAAAAATAAAATGGAAGAAAACATTTGTCAAATATGTAATAGTAATGATAATACTTCATCTCAGAAAGTCTGACAACTTGAGACTATTATGTCTACTACTAGGTGTAAACAAGCATAAAAAAATAAGATGAAAGAAAAACTATTTAAAAAAATAATAATGACAATGCTTCATCTCAGAAATTCGGACAACTTATGAATATTATATCTACTACTACTCGGACAAATAAAAAAAGAAGAAAGAAATACTAGTCAAAAATGAATAATGACAATGTTTCATTTCAGACAACTTGAGACTTATGTCTACTATTCTTACTAGATGTAAACAAACAACGAAAAAACAGTCAAACTAGAAAGCACTCAGAGAGCGCATACCTCTGTCAACGCCACTGCCAGTAACCATAAACATCATTGAAATCACTGAGTGGATAGATCAGAGTCTGGGTGGTTAACTGTTTAAATTTCGATTGTTGCATATATTCTTTGATTCATATATGAAGAAGCTGAAAGAGAAATCAATGTAACGAAAAGCCCTGGACATATAACTATGTAGGGGAGGTAATTGTTCATGGATCCACTCCAAAATGTAATCAGTTCTTCCTTTGCCTATTGTCTACCCCTCCAGAAAATCTGAATGAAATTCCTTGAGGACTTTTGGAGATATCTTGTGGACAGGAAAGATGTGAAGTAACAAACAGACGCAATCAAAAACATGTACCTCTTTTCAACTTCATTAGAAGTAATACAGAGATAAAAATTTATCTAACAGTCTGTTAATTCTATTTCTTTTATTGTACCTTACTAGAGAATTGGCAAAATTATGCAATGGTAAAATAAACTCAAATTGGTAAAACTCTTTACACTTGCTCTAATAGGTATTTATTAGACTAAGCCATCTTCTTGCACAAGGCTACATGGATGAATCAGTAAGGAACAATGTCATTATAAATGGTTTGCAATACTAAGACACTAACCATCATTCTATGGCACTTTGATACTGTATGCTGCATTCAAACCCAGACTGATCAATTACCCCAAATCCGTAAACTGTCAATCATGCTTTAAATTGAACCAGGATCAAAATCTCATCAATACTTGAACGTTAATGGATCTGTTCTTCTCAGACAAAAACAGAACTTGCTTCCAAAGTCTACTTTGTTAACCTCCAGCAGTTGAAGTTTTAAAAAACTAATAAATAAAAAAAAAACTAGAAAACACTCAGAGAGTGCATAACCTCTGCTAACACAGTACACTAACTCTATCAAAAAAAGATTCTTAGATCTGCCTCAAAATTTAATCACTTCTTCCATAGCCCATAGCCCATCCTTCAACAAAATTTCATTGAGAATTTTTGGAGATATCGTGTGGACAGACATATGAGCGAATACATGCATGTAGAAAAAAAATGGAATGATATCTTTCAAACAATCACAAACAAATTTCTGCATCCGACCCAAAATTTAATCACTTCCACAAGATTGAGAACTTTTGGAGATATTGTGTGGACAGATCAAAAGACAGAAGGATGTAAGGGAAGACACAGGGTAATACCTCTCTAACTTTGTTGGCAAATATTTAAAAAAAACCACCTACTAACACTTGTGTGATTTGAACTTGAATTTATATTCTATCAATATAGAGAGAATTGCCATTGAAGGGCATTTGTTAATAAAAGCAACACCAAACGAATGTACTATCAATATTTTGAATTGATTTCCCACCAGAAGCCTTTATGAAATCCATCTAAAAGTGCATCTCCTAATAAAACAGACTTTTCTTGCAAACAACTCCAAATCAACAAACTATCAATATTTTAATTGATTTCCTATCAAAAGACTTCACAGAAATCCATCCCAGTTTAAAACGTGTGAAGGCGGTTTCTGAACATTTGTTGTTCACCTTTTAATTGTCCACATCAAATGCTGTGTTAAGAAGGCTGGATATTTTCAACACGCTCCTTCATGATGGCACCAATATTCTCAGCAGGATTGAGGTCGGGTGAATTTCCTGTCCACCTACCAAGTTCATCTTTTTCAAGAAGAAAAAGACTGTGCACAATTCTTTGTTACCCTTAGTTTCATCACGAGTTGTATGCGCACTCGTTTCATATTTAAAACCCCGGCTGCAAAACTGATTGTCTCATAATAAAACCAACTTAACATCAACTTTCAATGTCATAAAACACCGTTCCAAATTGACAGCGGAGCTCTTTGGTGGAGGAAACAAACTTTTTAAAATTTATTATGTAAGATGGAATAAAAAAATAAATAAAAGAATTTACCTAAAGTGGAAAGGGAGGTAATTTTGATCAGTAGTTATTGCCCTTGTACATTTTCTTATATGAAATTAAGAGTTAAAATCTATTGCTAATCAAAGCAAAATATTCTTGTTTTAATAGTGAACATGAAGGAAAATGGAGTCATCTTGTTCTTGCATTCAGATTCTTTTATCTTCCACATGTACTGCAGGAGTGTTGTGGGGGGCAGGAGATGGCAGTTGATAGCTTGGTGGGTCCAGACCCCCACCCCCAACTTCTCCAAGACTGACCCTTGTAATCCGTGCAGAAATGAAGAGAAAACCATGGAGTGGGGGTAGGGTGAGGCTAGTCCGGCAGGAAAGCAGAAATAAATATAGACATTTTTAAAAATCGTGACACCTCACCTGAAGGTCACATTTTTACAAAACTTAATGCATTTTAGCACTTTTTCTTTAGCAATTCTTTTTAGACTAATCTAGCCATTTTTAGCCATTTAAATGGTCATAAAATGGCTAACAATGTTTTTAGTGCATTTTGGTGTTTTTTGACGTTTTTTCGAGGTTGATAAAAAATCTTTTGAGTTGACAAAACTGCCTGGACCTGGCTCCACCACTGGGTGGGTCACCTCTGACAGACAGACCATGGAACTTGAGTGTTATTGTCACATCATCAATCCAATGCCTGCAAGGTCATCCTCTTGCCCAAGACGCCTGAACTTATGATTGTAGGTTCTGGTCGGTCATTTGCCATTCTTGTCAGGTTTCTGAAACCATTTAATTCTTTGGTGCTGGATGTATTTGTGGTTTGCCATTGCTCCAACAATTTCTCTGATCTTCTTGTTACTAATCAAGTCCCTCCTCATCTGCTGCTCATCTGAGGCAGCTCATCTCATGGGTTGTGATATTCCTCTGGTGTTCATCAGCCCCGGTCTTGATTTCCATGGGCATGTTCGGCTGTTTGCATGCTTTAAATTTTGTTGTTATTAAAAGAAAAACAATTCTAGTTTTGAACACAAGAACAAAATTTGTATTATTTTCCTCTTGTGTTCTATCAACTTCTCTGTATTTTCCATCAAAGATAAGCAGCATCAGATATATACATCAATTCTGTACTTAACAAAGCTTCTGTTTTTTATTGGCTCTTACCAGTGGAAACTGCTCCTAATTAACAGCGGATCTCTTCAGTGGCAGAAAACATGTTTGTTAAACTTATTATAAACTACTAAAAAAAATTATTATAAATTAGTTTACCTAAAGTTGAAATTAAGGAGATAGCTTTAATCAGTAGTTATTCCCCTTATTATTAATGGAGAAATTAACATCTAAATTTTCTTATATGAAACTTCCATTTTTGTGCACAGTAGACCAAGAAACATAAATCTTATTTGTTCTGCCATGAAAAAAAAAGAAAAGCTAGAAATCCTAAAGTCTGATAAGTGGAGAGAAGAACTGATCTGCCAAGTCTCATCAAGATATTTCAAACTCTTCTTGAGTTATGTTGTAAACACTCAGTCATAAATTCAATGAACCAATCAGAATACTGTGGTAGACTGTTCTCATTGATTCTAGAGGATATCTCGTATCAGTTAATTCTTCATAGTTAATTTGTCCTTGTGATGTTGTTTACATGGACAGCAGAATGATAACAATCTACCCCTGTGGATTGAATAACGGGTTTGGTTCAAAATTCCAAGACGGTTACCAACTATGAAGAACACTGGAGGCTCAAACTGCCAAAACGTTGTGACTATATCAACCAAGATGAGGACACGTAAATCAGTATAGAATATTGATAATTTCTCATTTCAGAAATTCAGACAAAAATGACGTACCAACTTTTATTTGGACAATCTAATCTCTTCTTCCCATCTTTATTGTTGACATAACATAGAATGAATCATGTTAATGACTCTTCTCAAAGTTATAGACAAAAATGACAGTTGTTATATTTAACAATAATTATTGTTACTTCTAATTTGGCTAAACTGGTCAATCAAAATATCAAACACCTGCTGATGCATGATGGTATTGTTATAAATTGTTTTGATAAACTGTGTGGATTGCATATATTAGTAAGAAAAACAACTGATTCTTTCAATGTTATTGTTTGGCTGCATAAAACAAGACCTCAACATTTTCTCTTCATACAAACCATCCAATAGAAATATTGTTCCATGTTATGAATTGTCTATATTCATTAAAGGTCTACAGAATGCTGGGGGTTAGAAACGGTTGTGGGGAAAAAGTTATAATGTATGTTAGGATAAAAGTTGTGGGAAAAAAATCACAACTTTTCTGGCTAGCGTTTCTGGCTTGCAAAAAAAGTCATAGGAAAATCTTTATTAATAAAACAAGAATTATTTTTATTTATTATATGAAAAATATTATTTTATTACTATAAGTAATATTTTAATAAAGTAAGTGAT
>VCCN01001473.1:1415852-1431330 GCA_006491835.1 Architeuthis dux | reverse complement strand
ATTGTTTGTTTACATTTTATAAGCAAAAACGTTTTTATTTACGATTTAGAAAATTTCTCAAATCTTGACAGATTTTGCTGAAATTTGGCTATATTGTTGACAAACCCCAGGAATTGAAAAATGGTGTGTTACGGGCGATCTGATTGTTTGTTTACATTTTATATGTAAATATCCATATGTTAACTTGCAAAGAATATTGAACTTTAAAACTGCTGAACCGATTAGAATGAAAATTGTTATACAGGTACTTAGGCACCTAATTACTCAAAATATATAACGTTTTTAAGAATGTTATGGTTTAAATAAAAATTAAAAAATCGGTTATCTCGGAGTTAACGATCCTAATAAACTAATTGCCACTCTGGTAGTTGAGCATACGATATTATATCGGTTGTGAGAGACAAACACCCTCTGGCCCATCTCTCTCTCTCTCTCTCTCTGCCGGAGCGGGGCGGGGACCTTTATACTTTTAAGATTGTTTTTAAAATATTTCTTTAATAAAATTTAAGTTGTCTTGCAATGTTTTTAGTGACTCAACACAAAACTAAATTGTCCAGATTTCTTGAATGAAACATTTAGAAAAATAAACAAAAATAATTTTATATTTTTCACATTTAGAAAAACAAATAAACGTGCGTGTGTGTGTGTGTGCAAGCACTTGTATATATTAGACAAGTGTGTGTTACATCTGTCATATCTATTTGTAAAAATATGATTGTGCATGTATACATATACATATATAATTAAACTTATATATAAATGCATACATAAGCCATGTGTCTATTATTGTGTATACAGACTGGACTGCTCATATGTTCACACCCACTGCACCCGTGTTTGTATGTGAATATGGCACAACAAAGCTCACAAGGGAAATGAGGGGTGTTGGTCCTCCTCACATTTGGCCCCCAGTGGCCTTTGTTCACTCTCCTAGACTTGTCTGCCTTGAAAATTAGCCCTCGAAATCCTGGTGTTAACTGAGATCGAACACCGACCGCTAGCACCAGTGGGAAATAAGCCACTAATTTAATCACCGAGCACCGAGCAGGCTTTCATTTAAAAAGTAACGTGGGACGAGCAAAGAAGAAGATCGTGTATGTTATTTAAAAATAAATAAACAGGTCTGGTTAGTTACTCAATAGAAACCGTCAAGTGACCAATGTCTGTTGGCAGCATGCCGTGTGTTGGGGGTGATCAATTAAAAAATTGGTAAAAAAAAAAGTGGTGATCAATGCCGAAAAAAAATTACTTCCCTCACTTTTTTGTGTGCAGTGAACACTAACATTTCCAAATTAAAAACAAAAAACAAGCATAAATGCTGCCGGACACAAACTAGGGGCCCAATTTAACATGAAATTACAACATTGCAAATTAAACACACACACACCCTCCCCATTTAGGGAGGAATTTTCAACAAAATAAATAAGATATAATAAGGAATCTTTTTTTAATTTTCAGCCCTCTAGCTCAATTGGTGTGGCCTGTACGCGTGATACATACATAGCCAGCCAGACCCACTTGAAAACTGAAGAAACCTATGTTGATGGTTTCTAATAAAATTAAAAAGCGGATACTTGTAAAATCTACGATATCACTGAATTATAGAATTTTTTAAAAGTTCACCTTCATCTTAATTTGTTGCTGTTCTTTTTATCCGAGGCTTCCCTGTGGCAAGAGGGGCGCAAGTTCGAATCTCACCTGGATCTGGAACTTTTTTCCGATCCACGTTCTCTTTTACTTTTACTTTTACTCACTGCCATAGATTGACGGCCTGGGTTAAAGTTGTGATAAAAAAAACCCAACCAATTATGAATTAAGATGAAGGTAAATAGTATTAAAAAAATAATAATAATAACAGTCGGTTTCAAGTTCATCTATTATAAAAAAAATATACAATAAAATAAAATTAAAAAGTTGGGTTAGTCTTTTAGTACCGTACCTCATAGTATTCGGCGTACGTTTTGCCATTATAATCCATAATGAATTTATGATGAGGATGATGACGACGACGCCGGACGTGAGTGTGTTCTTGTAAAATCCCCCAGAGATGGCCGTTGTTTTCAAAAAAACATGGGATGATAGTGCTTCTTTTTATCTAAATTTAACAGGGACGGCAGCTCTCTCATGATAGACAAGAAACACCTCCGACCTACATGTCCCCGCATTCGCGCACGTGTGTGTGTGTGTTTGCGATTTCTCTCTCTCTCTCTCTCTCTCTCTACCTGGTCTCCCGGCGTAATCCCTTTGTTGTTGTTGCAAATCTCCTCCTGAATTAAACATATACTCAACACTTAAATTAAGTAACCCTCTTCTTCTCCTCCTTCCACTCCTACGACAGCCGAACTATATAAAACTTACAAACAGCCACAGTCAATGGGGGGAAAGGAGCGGGTGAGGTGGGGAGAACAGAGAACAGAGAAAAGTAGATAAATTTGTGTTTCGACCTAAGTAAAGTAACATTTGTCATTGTCCCACAGGAACAAGTCGCGCGTGTGTTCTCTACGCTAATTAATCTCAACAGGTAAAACTTGAAATGACTTTCAACCAAGAGAACCGAGATTTTTAATTTTCATTGAAAAATTTCACACTCCAACGAAAATTGTCAACCACAATCAATCAATTAAAAACCAAAATTCATTTTTGTCTAATTAAAGTCCGTGCGAAATAAATACACGTGTTTTTTGTCACTATAGTTTTGAGAAGGGTCATTAAGTTTAACATTCAAAGAGTTGTCTATAGTTTTGAGAAGGGTCATTAACATTCAAATAGTTCTATAGTTTTGAGAAGGGTCATTAACATTCAAATAGTTCTATAGTTTTGAGAAGGGTCATTAACATTCAAATAGTTCTATAGTTTTGAGAAGGGTCATTAACATTCAAATAGTTCTTCGGACGATTGAACTCCTTTTTGTTGGTGTTGTTAACACAACGTTTCGGCCGATCCATTCTTCGGTCTTCTTCAGGTGTAATATCAGAATGTGATGGGGTAAACAGAAGTATTTTAATTTCAAAGGATTTTATAACGTGGGATTCAGGTGTTTCTTCTGTTTACCCCATCACATTCGGATATTACACCTGAAGAAGACCGAAGAATGGATCGGCCGAAACGTGTTAACAACACAAGCAACAAGAAGGAGTTCAATCGTGTGATGGGGTAAACTAAACAGAAGTTTTTAAATTTTGAAGGGGGTTAACTCTTATAACAAAAGATTCGGGTGTTTTGGAGGAAGTCCAGATCATTGACAGAGAACGTTGTTGGAAGCAGAGACAAATTCTGTTTACGCCATCACACTTGGATTTTACACTTAGAAGGCCGAAGAAGGGCATGTAATAAATAAAGCATTTTTGCATGTTAGTATAGGGTCTCAGAGAAACTTTGAGTTTGAAGAGGTCTTCCACGGAATGTAGGTCACCAGGGAATGAGGGTAGCTATGGGCAGAGGAAAGGGGAAGTTATTTTGGAGGGAGATTCAGTTGGCAGGGCGAAGCCGGACATGACAGACCTGGAATGGCTAGGATCAGGTGTTGGGACTACTACACTGAGTAGGAGTTGACCACAGTACGATGAAGACGGGTAACTGAAGATGGGATGGGGGGTGCGAGGGGTAAATGTAGGAAATAGTGGTTCGCTTTGTTCTTCTCATTTTATCGGGCAGTTTCCCACAACAGCAAAAAAAATCAAATTGCTAAAACACCTATTTTCCGCATTGCCTCGTTATCTTTCGAGATGACCCATCTTCCCATTTTTCAGCTGTAACCTGAAGAACCAGCGACTGAAGTCTCATCAAGTGCCGGAGTTTCCACAACGGTATCTTGGCGGTGTACACACGGATGCATCATGGTACAGCAGCTCACATCAACATGTCGACTAAATGCATTAGTCAGACAAGTGCAGAGTTCAACCCGATATGACTTTCCGCTGCTCAACAGACCCAAATTCGACAAGACAAGGACAAAGAAACACCCAAATTCTATGTTATAAGGGTTACCCCCTTTGAACCCGCATTTTGAAGCCAAGTGCTGTCCCCACCCCCACTCATAATGAATTTGTACGAATCTCCCACCTTGAAAGAAATATGCCTGTAAAAAGATTTTCCCTTCTATTTGCGGCCCTACCATGTCTTCCGCATTTTGTTGTTTGTCTTGGTTTAAATTTATGTTCAGATAGGTTTTCAATACAATGAAATAGCTGTTTTAGAGCTTCTAGAAATGAAAATCTCCCCCCCCCCTCCCAACCATGGTGGAGTGGGGGCCTTTTTTAGGAAATCTCCTTACCGGAAAATTTCTAAACCTTGGTATGTCTAGGTTTCAAAACTTTGAAAAACTCAAGGACCCCTTGTATAAAGGAAAGACTCCCCTTTTTTTAGTATTTAGTTTTTAGACTAATTAATGAACTATGATAAAAATCAATTTTTGACCATTAAAAATCATATTTATTTAAAATGGATTACATTTATTCAAATTCTAACATATGATACAGATCTGTGTACAATAATTGTGTTTTTGGTAGCTGTGCGATGGATGATGTCTCTTTGCCACAAGATTCGCTATGTCAGGTACAGAGAGAACACTATTGCAGACCCCCAAGCATTATTTGATGGACCCAAGTTTCGAAACCACTACATTAAATTGATTCAATGACATTTTTAATAATACCTGTATTGAATTGAAAGAATTTTTTCCTACATTGCTGAACATAGGTTTGTGTAAAGGTTCCCAGTGAAGAAGTGCTGTGAGGGAGAAGAATGTACATGCCAACCAAAAAACCCATTCTGTATATAAAAAAAAATGTTAGAAGAAGGAATGAGTCATTTCTGGTACCTCATACGTATTTTTGCACTCACGCACTCCGGTCAGCAAGTGGAAACCACTTGACAACCAGATTTTTATTCCGAGAAATAAAGTTATCTCGTCTTTTAGATAACCAATTTTCAGGACATGAAATTAATGTACTTGACTCAAACTTAACATGCTTTGCAGACAACAAGTCTGGCAAAACAATGTA
Source organism: Architeuthis dux (assembly GCA_006491835.1). Lineage (NCBI taxonomy): Eukaryota > Metazoa > Mollusca > Cephalopoda > Oegopsida > Architeuthidae > Architeuthis > Architeuthis dux. The sequence continues at coordinate 1,426,327 of VCCN01001473.1, read as the reverse complement.
TCTTGTAATTTTACATTTCATCTTGGATACTTGATGATACCCAGTTCAACACACCGATATTTCGACCAGCCACACATCCACCACTCACCTCTTACTATAAGAAGACCAGCTATTCTTCAATCTTTGTTCAGTCAATATTTACTACGACAGCTTCACCGTTAGAGACTACTACGCTACTTATTATTGTTATTGTTTTCACAGTAACTTTTAATGGAGTCAGATAATTTAATAATTATTCTTTAATTCCATCAACATTAACTTATGGAGGGTAAGAATTGTTGCCGGCACCTGGAATTTGTTGGGGAAAAGAAGCAGAATCTATTGCATGAGAATTCGGCCTTCTTGTGGAGGTATGATTTTGTGGCGCGCCGGCTCGAATGCATTATATTTCTCCATAATACTGGTAGGTAAAAATTGACTATTTGGTTGCAATCAATGGCTGGAAAAGGAATTAGCAATGAGAGATGGACGAAAAGACAATCTTGAAAGAGACAAGCATTTTTATTAATTTATTTAAGAGGGGAAATTTAGTTAGTATTTATGTGTGCGCATGTGCATATTTAAAAGTCCATTGTCTGTGTGTATGTGTGTAAATATGTAAGAGTGCTTTGTTCGGGTATGTTTGTTTCGTTTATGAAAGAGTTCACAGTTGTATTAATAAAAATGTGAAAGGGAATTTGCTTGGTTCGGATATATTTGTTTTGTGTATGTTTATGATCATGTAAATAAAATGTTTTGGGCTAAGAGTCTTTCACGATGGCAATGTGTATGTGTGAAATGAAGTGTCTTACTTACAGTTTGGGCCGAATTATTGGCTTGTTAGGAAAATCTGGATTCTGGCACCCGGACACGTTGCCCGAGAGCCAAGGGTGGAAAAGGAGGAGTGAAATTCGGACACATCTTTTCAGGAAGGCAGACTGGGAGTAAAAGAAGCTGATTCAAATCTCATGCCGGTCACATGATTAATTGCTAGTCTCTGGTTGGCTGTTGCCACGAGACCGCGTGGGGAATCAGGGAACTAACCCTTAATCACGGGGGACAACTCCACTTCGACCTGCCACAAGCTTTCTATTTACATACACAACACATAATTAGTTATTTTCAAAGAAGCATTTCTGGCATTTAGAAAATGACACACACATCATGACTTTCTCTGCATTTTTTTTTCAGGAGGGCACTTTGTCGTGTTGACAATTTTCTGCTAGTGATAATAGAATACTCACACAGTATAAGGTTATTTTAAAGAGATCATCCCTGACGAGGGCTGAGGCTCTCATTTCTGTCTAACTCCAGCCGTCCTCTCGCATAAGGTGGACCAACCACCTCTAGAGATCCACTGATATTCAGCACTTTTATTACTGTGGGAATCAGTGCACCTAATAACTCACCTTTTCCACAAGCTGCTACTGCGAGTCATAAACCTCTAACCTTTTAAAGAAATAGGCGAATGATATGCAAAATGTCAATTACTTCATTCACTCGCCAAAGGCCTCTCAGAATATGGCTTGATACTGTTCATCAAGTTCAGGTCTCAATATTCTTAATGGCTGCCATGCTGTAAGAGATTGCACCCTAAATCCTATAATATCGAGAATTTATGCATGACTAATTAGTAAACAAAGGATCAATCCCCTAAATAGCAAAAAGATGTCTTTGGTTCGAGACAAATTCATATACATTCTGTAATTTTGACATGTTTTAGGAATTATCAAAATCCTAGTCAAACAATTTCTGATGATCTAATTGTGAAATCGGCTGTATATATAGATGATAATTATAACATTTATTAATTGGGAACCTATATTTGCTTGGCCCCGTGTGAGCTGTTTTTCTTTATTTATTTACACAATCTAGGCCGCTCATTTCACTATCACTCACTCCGGTGCCGAGCAAATATAGGTTCCCAATTAATAAATGTCTTTATAATTAACACACACACATTATATATATAGGGTTTAAACAACAGGAAGGCAGTCAATAGGATTAAACAAGACAATGATTACCAAAATCGTGATAATTCTGGGCACTAAAAAGGTAAAGCTGATTCCTTCTCAGTACTAGGGTACAGTTGGCCTTATACCATTCTAGATTGAGCTGAATAAATGTCTGCATATTCAACATCAGTAAACACATGTTAATAAATAGATTGCATGGTTTCCAAGTTCGAAGTTCAACCTCGAAGATTCCTTGTGATGCTATGTTGTTCAAAGGTCATCGATCTTAAACTGGAAATAATCAAGAATATATATAAGTGTCCGCACATGATAAGCGCCCAATGAACCATTTTTAAAAAGTTAACAGTTTCGTTATTTTTAGAGCTACAGTGCTCAGTTTCTTTTTATTTTGAAGTTTGAACATTCTGCATTATGATTAAGAGTGTTCAAGCTTCAAAATAAATTTAAAGAATGAGCATTGTAGCTCTAAAAATAACGAAAATATCAACTTTTTAGAAATGGTTTGTTTTGGCACCTATATTTCATGGACACTCATATGCATACTTATTGGACATACACCAAGCAAAAGATATATGTATGTATATATTTCAAAAGTAGTGATCTCAAAGATTCTTCTGGACCAGTGATTCTCAAATGGGAAGCACTTGGGTTCCAGGGGAGGAATTTCAGTCAGGGGAGGAACATAATTGGTGTCTAAATTTTTTCACCATTATAACTGATCTATATAATGACCAGTGTGACTTTTTTCTGTCCATAACAATGGACTCTTCCACTTAAAAGTAACAATTTTACTGCTAAAAGTATATCCTACCCACCATTTGGGACAATGGACTCTTCCACTTAAGTGTTCAGTCATGGTTCTTGTTCTTGTTCTTAGAAAAGAAACTACTAAGTTCAATGATGCGTCCACCTCCGTTGTAGTAGTAGCCCAAAGGAGGAGGAAGAAGAGCAAGTAGTCTTTCTGAGTCAATTGATTCCCATACTTGTAAAATATTGTGATATGGAAATATTCTGCGAGTATTATTTTCAATAAAAATTGTAAATTGCCATTTTTGGTGATTTTAGTTTTTTTTTAAATACAAAAATGCGGACCTCGGACATTCTATTATGACATCATAGCAGCTGGTAAAATAATTGATCCGAATAGATGTTCTTTTAATGACGTTACACCGGTTCCTTCCTTCCGCTTTCTGTTGTTTAACGTAATCGGAAATGAACAAAAAATGTCTTATTGAAATGCATTTGGATGCATCTAATAAAAAAATTTTTTTAAATTAAAAATTTTTAAAAATTCATCATCGAAATTCAAATATATCCGTGTATTTTTGCACGGAGAATAAGGCAGGTGTATAAGATGGAGAATTAAAAATTAAAAAAAAAAAAATGCAAATATTACACTACATCCAATGATGAATGGGCCATCTACCAAAGATCAATATAGACAGTTATGGGGGCTTGAATGAGTTGCAAATACCTTTCCTGTTTCCAAATGCTTGATGGTAAATTTAAAGTCAAAGAAAGAGACGAGAAGATTCCTCAGAACAGTTTTTTTAATTCAAGCATATGCTTGATAAATACAAATGAACAAAGGATAAGTTAGGGTTAGTGTTTTTAGTGTAAGGGTTAGTGCTGGTGTTAGTAGGTAGGTAGGTTTGGGGTTAGTGTTTTAACTACCTGAATGTAATTTCCAGTACAGGTAAAAAATCATTTGTTACTTGCAATGGGACAATAGATATGGTAAGCCTGCTGCACCTACGTTTAGGCAGAGCATATCTTTTTTCTGGTAAAGGTATACGTCCTTCAGCCATTTTCAAAAATTGGAAAAATTGTCGTCTGCTTCTTTGACTTTAAATTCACCCAAGTGGGCTATCAGCAGCAGCTTTAGCTTCTTGTTTTTAAACAACAACCAAAACTTAGTCATGCAAGATAATTCGTTTAGTGGTAGTAACCACCAGCCATCATCTTAATAGAAAGAGGAGGAGGCAATAGAGAATAGTAAATGTGGATAATTTGGGGTGAGAATGATTTGTCAATAAAAATTGTTTATTCTTTGGCCGAGTAGTTTTTAGACTGGCTGTGAAAACAGCTGAAACCACAATAATAGAGGGAGGTAGAAAAGCAGGGGAGAGAACTCTAGTAGAAAGAAAAATATCAAGCCATGATCAGCAGTACTTTTTTCCCTGTCACACGTTAATGAAATATTTCGATGCAAAAACTATCCCTGCCACTTCTTCATACTACTAGTTCTCACACATAAACTCCCTGCCACTCGTTAATGTAATATTTCAATGTTACATAGTTGTGTAGTTTGAATAAAATAACATTTCCTTGCAATATATTTAATTATTCTTATTACAACGGGGACAGTTTTTTTGCATCGAAATATTTCATTAATGTGGCCGGGATAAAAAGTACCGCCCAGCAATGATTATAAAAAAAATAACACTGGACATTTATGTGTGTATAGGTACCACCACCCTGCTTAAAGATTTTATTGTATCTATATCTATTAATGAATATGAATGGTAGAGAGAATATTTTATGAGGGCCATCATCTACTCTAGACATTCTTGGTACAGAACCGTTCTGTCATGGCTCAAGAGGAATCTTTTTAAAATCTATAATTTGCAATTACATTTTATTAGATGAAATATTGTAAACCATTTTTATCAATTTTGACTATTTTCTTTCATCTTAATTGCTTTTTATCACAACTCAACTTAGGCCATCGGCCTACGGCAGTGAGTAAACAGCTGTTTCCCTAGGCAAAAGAGACGCGAGTTCAAAATCTCAGAGAGTTTATTCTTTATTTCCAATCCGCGATGTTAACTCAGGCCGTTGAGTTGTGATAAAAAAACAACTAAAAATTAAGATGAAAGAAAATACAGCAATACCTTGAATAGTGCTGATTTTGATGTAGTACAGTTGAGGTATTGCTGTACAAATTAATGTAACTAAATATAAGCTGGAAAAAAAAAACCCATTAAATTATAATAAGCTTTTGAACAGTATGGACAATTTTGGCACAAATTAACCACACTAATTAAAAGGTACACCTGTACTAGTCAAAATGTAATAATGGTTTACACTGTACAATATTATACTGATGATTATCACTTGTGATACAAAAAGAAAAAGAAAGAAATCAGTTATTTTGATAATGTTTATTTCTTTGTGATTTGCTATTATAAATACTGTTTGTGATGTCAAGGTTGTTATAGAGAAGTCAGGAAAATGAGTTGATGCATGCATCAAAACCTCATACAGCCATTACAGTACAGATTTACAGCAGCCTCAAACTGTTTGGAGCCAGCAATACAAGCATTGGAAGAAGAAGACAAAAAAGAAAACAAAACCAGACAACTGTTGGTATAATAAAAATTGTTATAAAAAAAAGCAAATAAATCCTACAGATGTAAATATATTGTGTGTGTGTGTGTGTGTGAAAGTTCCGAGCACCCTTTTTTTTTTTTCTTTTTGAAAATTAGAGATTGAATACACAGTTGTACACTGGTTTGACTCTGGGAACTTTAGCACACACCTAATAATATTCTTGTGAAAGCTTAAGTGATTTTGTTCTTCTTTTTCTTAAAATGTATATTTGTGCATTAAATGCTGACTAAAAACTCAATATCATCAGTCAGCAGCTGAATGGTTAGCCATCCCTCAAAACAGGGTTTCGTCATCCACTGATGAATAATCCATGTTCAGTGACTTTTCCACAATCACCATGAAACTTAAATGTGCAAACTTCATAAAATACATTTACATATTTCATCAAAAGTTAACAAAAGTTGAATTTGTATTTCTTTTTACTACATTGGGTAGATTAATGGACTGGGGACAGGAAGGCAAGATTTATTTATTATAACTTAGTTTCAATTTTAACTAAATGAAATGGGGGGGGGGGCTATTTTCCTACCCAATATTTGTAGTGTCATACTAATGTGTACATATAGGATGTGTTTAAAGAATTAAATAAATAAATTGTAGTTTTCAAGGAGCGAGGAAATGTCCCTTGAAGGAATTGTTCCTGTGCTGCAATGTCAACATGTCGTTGGACTCGTTGCATCGAACTGTGTCAGTGCCCCCACCCCTAAAAACTACATAAATAAAAACAAGAGAAATAGGTGACTGTCAAGTAAAATGACCAAGATGAGATAAACAGCCAACACTGTTAGTAACTCATTAGAGGTGTCCTTTACTAGGTTGAGTGACCTTATCTGAAAACTAGGAAACTAATTCAAAATTGGATTATTATTTTTTTTCTAATATTTGAGGCAAACACTACAGAGTATTGAACAGGTCACTGAAGACATTATTTTGCAAACCAAAATCACGGAGCCAACTTACCATATTTGCTGGCATACAAGACACATAATTTACTACAGTATTTGGAGGACTAGGCAACTAGCTCCATAGATGTCCATTTTGAACTTTGGTAGATAGCCCCCTTAGTCATAATACCAGCGCATTAAAATATTTGCATAATTTTTTTTTTTTTTGTTTAAATGTGCGTCTTATATGCCGGCAAAAACAGTAACTTAAAAAAATTAAATTTAAATAGGATTTAACATGTTTGGATTTTTAGAAAAAGGTACACTACATTAACATGTTAAAAAGAGCAGCATTTTTCCTCCTCTCACCCCAAGAACATTACATTGTACGTACTTGTTTTTTTCCAATGCAAATTTGCTTGACGATCCTCACTTAATACGTTTCAAAAGTGGTTGCAAAGTGTTTGATTAAGTTTTGGTTATTGAAGTGGTTCCCTCAACTTGGGTTCAGCCACAGCAAAATGGAAGCCAAACATCCAAAGATCGAGGATGATAGAATAGGAGATAAAAATAGTGAAGTTGATTTTTTTATCTATTTCGGACATACATTCACCTAAATTTGATTTTTAATGGCAAATCTCTAGCCTAAAGAAACTTCATTAGTCGATTAGTGTGCATTTTGAACACATTACCTGGGGCAGGTGGCAAAGGGTAATAGTTATCCATTGCAAGATAAAAGCCCTGACTTACAGGTAGAACTGAGTTGCCATCGATCATAATAAAATGGAAATCTTATTGAATTAGCCATAGAACTGCAATAGCTGAGATTCCCGTCGCCCACAGTCAATGGGTTAACTTTACTAGAGAACAGAAGCCTTTCAGACTTTGTAGAAGTGAAACAACTTCATTTCATAAAAACAGTTTGAACAAAAGGCACCTAATTTTACCCCACCCGATCATGGTCCTGGCACCATGGAATAGAGTTATTGGCTTGAAAGCATTCTACTAACTCTATATTGTTCTCAGCAATAATGGCAAACGTGTGAAACAGCCTAAGTGAAAAGATGGTCACATCCAAGAATATCAATATTTTAAAAAATAATCTCAATTCTGATATCAGACATACCAAATTTTACTACCATTTGTTCTTATTAGTTTAAACACAGCCCAACTACACTGAAGTTGGCTTAATGACATAATTAACTGCTGTCAAAAAATGCCTATTTCAAGTACATTCAAGTAGATGTACATGTATTAAGATTTCTTTTAAAGTAAATCTATATTCATAAACCCTGTGACACCCAAGAATGGACAACTTGAGAATATTTTATTTATTTTTGCTTTAACCCTTTTGAGACTCCTGGGACATATTAGGTGTGTGCAAAAGTTTCTAGCAAGGAGGTGGGAAAAGAAAAAAAAAGTTTTTATTTTTTATTTATCTGTCTTCAGTCTTTAATGTTAAAAAAAAAAGAGCACTAGGAACTTTTGCACACCTAATATATATCCCAAGGTTTCTATGACTGCTGGGATATATATGTCCCCGTAGATCTCTTTTAGAAGTCTACAGAGGCATTTTAATTCAGGTGTTAAGCACCTTAATTGGTTAGTCTTGAAAGGGTTAAGTCAGGAAATCCCTTCTCAGCTTCAATGAAGGAGTGAAATTTAAATTGGAATAAACAAATGAACATGACAATAGAATGTTCTAAAGGGAAAATTTAAAGATTCTCATAGGAAAAAAAATCCATTCAGATCAATTTCATAAATTTGCATTCTATATAAGCAGTAATAATAGAGTGACAAGAATTTACCAATTTTATGAAGATGACTTTTTTTCCTGACAACTTGAAAATCTCGAAAGGAGAAAACTGAATGTCAAAATATTTTTGGTCCTTATTTCTTGTATATAAGAATTAAAGATGAATTCAAGAAACCGAGGAAAAAATACACAAGAAAATAATGTAAACGAAAATAAACCTAACTGGATTGTAAAATGTCCAATACTGCAGCCTGCCATTTAATACATTACAAAGTTATTTTTTCTGCTATTAGGGACTGGATACTAATTTTAAAATCAGTACCTGCCCCGGTTAAATATACCATGGATTCTGTGTTTATTTGAAACTAGACTGGCTCAGTGATTAAAAGCAATAATGAACCAGACAGTGTTAGACTAGAGGTTTTCAAGCCCAATTGAGAGAAACAGCAGTGATAGGAAATTATTATAATGTTCCTCAATATCCTCAGTACAGTACCGGACCATTTATCCAGCTTGTAAAAAACAGAATTACCAGAAAACCGGCTGTTTTTTTAAAACTGTATTTAGTACTGTATTTGTCCAAGATATTTTCTTTAGATGGAGAATACATCAGACCCACACAGAATGGATTCCAAGTATAAATTTGTATAATTCTCCAATTTTCATTGCATTGATATATGATTATATTCAACTCTTGGTGTCCCAAAATGATTTATATCTAGTCTCTGGTAAATTATGATTTGGCAGAAACAAAAAAGAAAAAGCCACAAAGAGATGTTAAGTGTGGTAAGCATTTTACAGAAAAAGAAAAAGAAACTTTCATTCATTGCTTCATCCTAACCATAGATTTCTTACTGGATAGTAAGAGTTATATGTTGTTGAAAACGGAGAACAAGAGAAATTAGTGTTAGCTGTTTGATGGTGACAATGACAGCAGTGGTAGTTCCTATTTCAGAAGATTGAGGAAGGTATTCACTGAACATTTCACCCCCCCCCCCCTTCCATTATTTCTTTTCACCCCGTTCTGGAGGAAAATTTATATAACCATTTACCTTGACTCTCATAGCAGGAATGTAGCTGTATTCTGGGAATTTCATGTTTTTATGATTTTTTTTCTTCATTTTCATGTTCAGTTAAATAGGTTTTGTTCCAAGTTGATTGCGGCAAACTGAAAAATTAAATACTAAAAGGGAAAGAAAGAAAGAAGCTAACAAAAGACAAAAAAGAAGAAAAGAAAGAAAAGAAAAGAAACCAGAAAAAGAAAAAGTCCGTAGACTAATTACCAGGTTTCAGAATATTCTTTCAAATACACACCATGGGCCTGGTCAGATTTTGCTACAAATCTCAAAGATTTTTTTTTTTTCCTAAAATCTCACAGGTGTATAAAAAAAGAAAATGGATTCCAATGTTTGCTGGTCACAGTTATATTCTTCTGATGCGATTATGTAAAGTGGCCTGCGAGTCTCATTGTCAACACCACTGCTTGTTTATTGATTAATAATTGTTGTACACCCGGTTCTTGACCCCCTGGCGGCCTTCCAGTTCTGCTTGTGCATGCGTGCATTTACATTTGGCTTCAGAAGAAGCATTTATGCTTCATTATCATGAACAAACAATCGCACAGATTTGTCCAGGCCAGCCTCCACAAATGTTGGTGGGTCAGGATTGTCCTCAGTCGGATGGCATGGCACTTCTCCTTTAGGGAAATTACTCAATACTTTAAAGTCATCTGGGCATTGATCATTGCACAGAATGAAATAATATAAATACTGAAAAGAAAAGAAAAAAATATATATTTTTAAAAAATAGTTTATTAGATGAATCACATTTAAAAAAAGAAAAGAAAAAATGATTCAAATATTTGTAAATGGAAAATAAAGTGATAACATCCAAATTGTATTTTTTGGTCTGGGAACGCTCAAAAAGTTTTCCCACATAAATCAATGGTAATTGCTTCTTCACTTTACACCATTTTGACTTACAAAAAGATTTTTATAGGAAGGCTCTACTTTCGTATAGCAGGGGAATCCTGTATTGATACAGGGTAAAGTTATTTGATTAAACAGTAACTGGTAGGATGAAGTTTATATCAAAATACAAGTTAACATAGTTAAACATGGAAAAAGGCTTAATGGACATACATGTTGCCAATGTATTAAAGGGAGAGTGATTTTTTGTCAAAAAGAAACTCACCTTTAGGGACTGAGATTTGAGAAATCTTCTTTCTAAATGGGCACCACTCGGGACAGTAAGCATTATCCTCACAACACCCTCTTGGTTAGCAGCTGGTTCGGGAGGAATCGATTCTCTCACTTCGGATTTTCTTCTTTCACGTTCCTGAAAATTACCAATAAGTTGATGTGAACATAGCCACAACATAAGAACTGTGGGGATAGTTGAGAGACAAGATAACCAGTCAGAGATTGTGAATACAGTATAAGGTGGCCTTCAGATAAGACAAGACCTCAATTTCAGTCTGAATTTCAT
>VCCN01001473.1:1403901-1415648 GCA_006491835.1 Architeuthis dux | reverse complement strand
GGGTATTAACATGGCAATCATCATATAAATAAGCAGTCATATCTGTCACACTTATAATATAAGCCCCTCTTTTTTAACTACATGTCTTTTCTGCACTCCATTTCCTCTCCTCTTATCAAACTACCTAATTTTATTTTCTCCCTTAGTACAGTGTCTGTCACACTTATAGTATCAGTAGCTGTCATCAGCCGAGCCTGTTGTTGTACACTTATGTTAACCGTCAGTGAGGCGACAGGTCATGGACTAGTAATTATACTATGACATTAACTACAGACATTTTTTTAAATAAATAATTGAAATTGCTACAGAATTTAGTGACAATTGCAGAACCCAGGAAATAAAGTCCACTTTTCAAGATTTGAAGAGACATTCTAAAGGTAATGATGGACATGAATAATATCAGTCGGTATGGTAATGATGGACATGAATAATATCAGTCGGTATGGTAATGATGGACATGAATAATATCGGTCAGTCAGTGCACAATAGTAAGATAGGTTTTGGTTATATAGAAGTAGAGCAAAATTAGATAAAATTCCTCAATTTTACCAAATTCATGATGGGCTTCTTCTTCTGCTGTTAAGAAATCAGTAAAAAGGTTGAACAAACCATTAAAACACGATCCCACTCAGCAGCTTTGTCTCGCTCACGTTGTTCTTCCTGTTCAACTTTGTCTCGTTCTTCTTTCTTTTTCCTTTCCTACAAGCGAAAAATAAAGAAAACCCATTAAAAAAAATGAATTAAAAGATACAAAAAAAGAAATGAAAATAAAAAGTTTTCATAAATTTACTACTTTTAAAACCAAGCAGAGATGTAAAAAGAAATAATTAAAAGCTCTTATTTGGACATTGTAATGCTTGAGAATTAGTCTATGTGCCTCTAAATGATAGCAGAGATGGCAATTGCTTGTTTGTAAAATGTATGACAAACACTTAATCTTTATTATTATTGGATGAAGTATTGTAACACATTATTTTATTAAATTTGACTAGTTTTTACCATCATCTTAATTTTTAGTTATTTGATACAACTTTCGTTGGTTTTCTGTCATGCTAAAGCAAACACAGACAAAATGGGCAGCTGCTGTGTCTATGTATTTGCTGAAAGTACACAGGAAACTGCTGCTGGTAATATCATTACTACTACTGTTGCTGATGTCTCATTTTTAAAAAATTTTTTTTACCTAATTCTATTGCCTTACATTGGGACAAATGGGTGAGTGGATAAAGACGTTGATTAAGTATATCAAGTCACGAGTTCAATCCCTGGGTCAAGTAGTATCAAAAAATCATATAAACTAGTTCAGTGGAAGAGGCAGACAAGTGACACCTCAAGAACAAATTGACTAGGAAGAATAACCACTCATTTGCTTCAGTTCAAATTGATAACATAATATTTAAAAGAATGAATAAATCCATTGAGAACTTACTTTTTCTTGGTCAGCTTTTAGTGAAGCATAATATGCTTGGTCTTGTTCTTCTCTCAAAACTTTGTCAGCATTTAATCGTTCTCTAGAAAACAAAAGCAATTTACAATAAACATTCCATAAACTGTGCTTTTTTTGTCAACTTAAAAAAAATTTAAAAAAATATATTTTTGCCATAGTAATTAAATGACTACCCATAAGAATGTTAAAAACCATAAGCTTTCTAAAATTATTTTTTGTTAAACTCTTGACCACAATCAATCATATAAAAGGAAGAATTGATTTTAATTTATTCAATCTTATTTCCTTAATTTTTAAAATCTGCAACTTTGAGATATAATTCTTTATTAGTTTATTTCTAGCTTCTTTGATTGTTGTTAAAAACAAATATTTTGAATTTATGTAAAATAAATGGTCTTAACTGTAGCAAAATATCTATCCTTCCTTTCATTCGCATTTGTTACATTGCTCCTCCCCAGAAGATCCTTGTAGCAGTTTAAGATCTAAATCCCTAAAGATAATTTCCATGATTCCATTGTACGTAGATTCATACATGTAAGAAAATTAGAAGCTTAATATATCTTTGAAAGGAGGTTATACAATTGTCAATAACAAATAAAGCAAGAATTAGCCTAACAATTTCAAGGCATGAAATGTAGTAAATTATCAAAAAGAAAGAAAAGTCAAAGTCTGACCTGTCTAATCGTATTGAAGTTACTGCATGTTCATTGACTTCAATCGCTCTCTCCAGTCTTCTCCTCAACTCTGGTGGATCTGGAAGATAAAAAGTACCATTAGTTTATTACACATGAAATGTTTTATTTTTAGATATAGAGATGTGGACCTAAGACACTTTTTGGTCGTTGGGTCCCTAATATGTTAAATGTTAATTTTCCCAGCTGTATCATGTTGGATTGATATGAAACTTGGTCCACACCTTCAGGTGAACCACCCTCATCTTCCTGCTGCCACATCGTTGAATTTATGGTTCTTGTTTTTTTTACTACACCATAGAGAATAATGCTAAAAATGAAAGATTTACTAATGTAACTGCATTTTTGGGGAAGATTCGATGTAAATCTATTATAATGCCACGTGTATTTGTATATTTATTTTATTGTCTGTAACACCCTAAAGGAAAGGAAAAAAGGAGTGATGAGTAGGTATATCAGTATGCTGATATGAACGTTTCATTCACTGACTACTGAAATGCTTTAGTCTAATTCATTTCATCTTTACAGTTGGTAAAGTACAACTTGAAAAATCTCAATTTCATTTTTTATGGCGTTATTATTGGAGGCTTTGGGGCCCTTAACAGCAATGGTGTCTACCCAAGGAGTTGGACTGATTTTCAAGTGAGATTTCAAATTAAGACATAATGCTGCTCAAGCTGCTGATAATGTCAACAAAGCATTTGGAGTGAACACTGCTACAGTGCAAACTGTTCAGCATTGGTTCAATAGGTTTAGGTCTGGAAATATGAATACCAATAATAAACCTTGGGGGAGGCCTCAAACCTGTTCTTAATGATGAAGGATTATCGACCGCAGAGGCCAACAACCCGCAAACAATTGTTAGAGCACTTTCTGGAGACTTTAGGATATCAAGTCATCTCAAGTCAATAGGAAAGTTGGAAAAATGGGTCCCATATGAACTGAATGAAATGCTCCATGACAGTGCCTAAAACCGTACACCTCTTAACTGACTGTGTCTAAGGATTGGGATATGAAGTCTTGCAGAATCTTTCATATTCACCAGACCTTTCTCTTACAGACTATCATCTTTTAAAGCATTTTGAACCTCATATCTGTAATAGAAGGTTCATTAATAGGGAGGCCATAATTTTGTGCTTCTACTGAATTTGTGATCAAATAAATGTAGATAATTTTTATAGAGATGGCATATTATCATTAGAGAATCGTTGAAAAAAGATTATTGCTTCAATTGGGTCAAATATTGATTAAATATTTACCATTTTTTCTTACTAATCAAAAAACAATACTTCATATATAACATAATATTGACATTAAGTTGGACAATTTTAAATCAGAGAATTGCTTACAGAGCAAACAATTGAAAAGAGACAATGGGGTGCATTAGTATAAACTATCCCACTTACCGACACGCCCTTCAATTCGAGCGACAGCAGTCATGCTGTTGTTCTCACGTAACACAATCAAGGAAAGAAATGGAAACTTCCGTACGCGAACAGTTCGGGACACTGACGAGAGAACTGAGAAAGTAGAAAGTAGATTCAATAGAGATTAATATCTTGTAAATATTGCAAAATGACAACCTTATCACTACTCCTGAATTTAATCAGAATAAAAAAAAACAAAAGAAAGTTTTTAAGACAAGGTGGAAAGTAATGGGGAATTTCTTCAGACGATGCTTGTCTGAAGGTGTTTTAATCATTACATCTGGTTTTGTCTGGACTAATTTCCTTGTCTTTGTTTTGTTTCGGCCATGTGCCGAGACGTTATGCATCCCCTCTCGTACATGTGTATCAGAGGGGGATGTGCATGCTCCCCTGGAAAAAGATTCAACAACACATCCCAATACACAACAGACACTTGAGGAAGGCTGGAAGGTACACTGGTAAAACATTGTGAAAAAACAAACAACAAAGATGAGGAAATTAGAACAAACCACATACAATGATTCTTCAGACTACACCTTTTTAGCTTCAATTGAAAATAGTTGAACTTCAGTGCTTCTTAAAGTGGGCGTTTTCGTACAACGTGGCAGATAACGTACAAACCATAGTATATACACACACACACACACACACACACACACACACAGCACCCGTTTGCTATCCGACCAATCAAAAACAACATAACATCATAATTTCCGACGTTGAACATCGGCGCATGGGAACAGACAGACCCTTTGTGCACATGCGTGCGCAGGCAGAAGAGCTAATATAGAACCAACCAGATAGAAGAGATGCTATAACTTTGAGAAGAGTCATTATCGTTGCAAGACAGAATGAGTTCAATAGTCCAAACAATTCTTGAAATAAAAATCTGAAATCAGCTAGCATAAAGTAAAGAAAAGGAAATGTTAAAAATAATAAAATTATACAGACCAAATTTGATTAAATAATAACAAAAGCTATGAAATTTAATTTACCTCTGTCAACAAAGTTGAAAAGAGATATATGTTTTTGGTTGCGTCTGTTGGTTCGCATTTTTTTCTGTCTGCAACATATCTCCAAAAGTTCTTAATGAATTTCATTCAGATTTTCTAGCATTGTTGACAGAGGTATGCCCTCTCTGAGTGAATTTTGTTTTTATAAGGATTCTGCTGTGTATAGGAGTTAAAGATATCTTGTAAACCCGAAGATTCACAAAATCAAACATTTGAGGCAAATTGAGTATTTTTCTGTTTGTCCTTTTGTAAATTAAAATTTTATCAAAAATGACAGATGTCTTTTATGGTTTACAAAAACGAAGAAGAAAAAAGCTGGTAAGAAAAGAAGAAGAAAAAAGCTGGTAAGAAAAGAAGAAGAAAAAAGCTGGTAAGAAAAGAAGAGCTTTACCTCTGTATCCCTCTGGACTGCTAACATTACATGCCCAGAAAAGCATTCGGCTGTTGATAAATTCAATCACACCACTATCGCATAATGTGTTTCTGTTAAAGAAAATATTAAGAAAAAGGTCACTTATTGATAAAGTTTAATTCAAACTTTCAAATTTGTGTATCATCAGGTCTCGTAAACCATTGCAGAGATACAGAAAATTATGCTTATGAAAGAAATGCTCTCTCCATTCACGAGCAGAAGGTACTTCATAGTTAAAAGGAAATACTTGTGTCACCATTACTTAGTTTTATTAACCTTTAGCACTTTTTAGGCAATTTCAAAATTTTTAATCCGGAAACTTTTATATACATTATAATTGTAGGAAAATTTGATATATTGAGAATTTAGATCCGTTTAAGAAATTACGAAACACTGGCTTTTTTTAAATAAAAAAATGCAACTGTTTTTGTAAATTTGGTGCATCCAAAGATTTTTTGACATTCTGGGGGTCCGATAAAGAACAAATTAATGGCATTTAACTTAATTATTTTGTTAATATCTGATCAATACGTTGTGTATAGTTATACCTTTTGGAGCCTTTGTATGCTATGACCAAGGATTACTGTGAAGAATAATTTGTTGTAATACTTACTGGCAGAATAAAACAGAATCAGAATTGCCATCCTCATGAAGATAGACAAGGAGAAAACGCAATTCTCTTTTGGCGTCATTGACAGCCTGGAAATAAATAGAAAAACAGTTGGAAAGAGAATTTCAGGAGATAAAATAATCATAAGGAACAAAAATGATGAGTAAATATATTTCAAGATAAAACAAATCTGGATTCCAAATTCATTATTTCAAATTCACAGCATAAGCATACAGGCAGTTTTACTTTGAGCAGTCAATTTACTACTCTGTATTGGGTTCTATCGATTATGAATTGTTTAAAATCTGCTGCAAATGTATTGTTAATTACTTTGTCAAAGTCAAAGTTTGTTGTCTTTTGAAAACGCTGGAGACTATGTTTCGCTACTGATTAGAAAATGGATTTGTCCGTGTTTTAAAAGTGGGTCACTTCTTTAATTTAGTTTGGGGGAGATATGAAGACTTTGGTATAGTGAGTTATGGGTGATCTGACTGTTTAAGTTTTATAAACAAAAACCATGTTATGGTTATGGCCAATCTGATTCTTTGTTTACATTTTATATGTGATTTAAAATTGGATAACTTCTTTATTTTTAAAGATACTTTAATGAAATCTTGTATGAAGGTGGGGTGGGTATGAAGACTTGTGTAGAGAGTTATGGGCGATCCGATTGTTTGTTTACATTTTATAAACAAAACCCATGTTACACGATAGAGACAATATGGTAATCAAAATAAGTTTTCCGCTGGATACCGTTATACTTGAGATTTTTTTTAATTGATAACTGATGTAAATTACTCATACAATTAAAAATGTTATTGTGTGGGCTAATTTAATGGGGTGTGGTATGCCTCAAAAGAGTTTCTGTCTTTGTTCAAGCACAAGTGTACTTTGCAAAGCTTGCAGACCACATTGGTGCAGATCATGTAGTCTTTGTGGCTACAATATTTGCATGTGGCTGACAGGTCCTCAGGTGATCATAGAGTCACTTGACCCATAAAGGGTTAACAGATACAAATCAATACATTTCTAAAGCTGTGTCTATTTGATCTTTATTAATTCACTAAAAAATATAAAATGAAAAGTAAAGAATTAAACTATTTATAATAAATAAAAAATCAACCCTCTTCAAAAACAGGGTCTCTTTAAAAAAAAAAAAAAAAAAAAAAAAAAAAAATATCAAAAAACTTCACATAGCCCATCGCAAATAAATCTTTGGACCCCAGTACTGTATGTGTACCAAATTTGTTGTAGTGGATTAACTCTTAAATTCATATATCTCAATCTGAAGACTATTCAAACAGGCTACAAAAATTAAAACAAAGAGCCACCGAGCAGCCTGTCAGATTCAAAACTAGTCGGTTTTCTGTAAGTCAGATAAATGGTCTGGTACTGCATGAGGTTTGCTTGAGAAATAACTAGATTTAATACTGTGTGGTCTAGTGATGGGGGTATATTTTATTGACCTTCTAACTATTTACTATTACAGATGTTGGCAATCATTCTGTACTTGGTTTTTATGATATTAACTAAACTTTAGGATAAGCACAAAATGTAAATAACTACCTAGAACATTTGGATAGTCATTTTGCAACTTCCATACATTATATATATTATATATATACACACACACACACACACACACAGCATTAACAAACATTTAACTGACCTGACTATAAGCCCCTTGATAAAAGACAGGATGATTTTGTCCATATTCTTCGTTGAATTTTGTAATAAAAGCTAAAACATCTCCTACTGGGTCGGTAACATCTGTAACAAAGAAAAACAAAAAACAAAAATTGTGCTAAAACTTCAAATTGGGAAAACTGCAAGAGAAAAGTTGACCCCACCCGAATTAAAACAAAGCCGATTCGATGTCTACAGACATATTAACCTCTTTGCTGCCAAGTATTTAACGTAACTCTTGTGTCGGTTTTTCCCCTTGAAAGATTAATGAAAATAGAAAGTTTTCATCGCACATTTAAAATGGTTTTATTTTCATGCAATACATGTAATATTTCAATAATTTAAACAAGTATGAAATATCTTGAAACATGGCTCTACACATAAGGCCGGCTTATATTCAGTACATTCGGATCTACTCTCTTGCCATTTTGCAGACATACTTTACACTTTCTAGTGAGGTTTGGCCATCTTGCGAAAGAATAACACACTATCATAAGACTAGTTATATTGTCCGTGGCAATGGACTGACAACTTACTATGGCAGTGAACGGGTTAAGCATTTTTGCTTAAAAAAAGCTGTATGCACTACTTTAAAATACACAGAGAATCAATATTAAAAAAATAATGTCAGATATTAAAAATTATAGATTGTCACTGTAATGATGTCTTAAGGATTTAAATTCTTTAAATGCCCATGGCATGATGGTATATCCTGACATGAAACTTCAAGCTTACAGAAGTTAAGTATAAATCCCTTACAGGGAAATGTAAAAATCAACTCTGGCAGACACCTGAAGAAGGCCAGACTGAAACATGACTATAAAAACCAAGATGGGGACACTAGTCAAAAAAAAAAAAAATCAATAAAAAAAAAAAAAAATCATAATGATAATTCCTCATCTGTGAAATTCAGACAAGAATTAGTAATACTTACTGCGCCTAGGATCTGGCCAAACTAATCGATCTATAAAAAAAAGAAAAATTTGACAAAAATCAAAATAAATAAGTGAAAAATTATTCATTCAACATTAAGATATATTCGTGTATTATAAATATGTAAGCTTATAAAATAAATAAATTATACATCATAAACGTTAGGTTTACAGGTTTTTCAGTTTTAAATTCTTGAATGAATTAGAATTTTCCCTTGCAAATATGAAATAACAAAATTTTAACAATTCTCAGAAAAATTATTTTCTACTTTCATTAGGCGAGTGAAATATCTTTTCAAAAAATGAACTTTAAAAAAAAAATGAAAACAGAAAATTATCTTAAGTAGAGAGCCTTTAAAATTAACCTGACAAGTTAAACAGATTCAAAACTATTCCAAATAATAAAAGTTGTAAAGAAACATTCAACAATAGTAAAAAGTGAACTTACAAGCAAATTTTAGTATATCAATGAATGTTGAGAAAAAAAAGCGAAATGGAAGCATAAATGCATAAGATATCCATTGGAAAACACCTCGGGGTCCTTCCGACACCGTGACATAAACACTACAATGATAAAATGAATAAAATCAGACAACAGCACAACTGACATTTTAAAAAGAAAGAAAGAAAGAAAGAAAGAAAGAAAAAAAGAGATTAACTGCAGAAGTTTCTCACATTGCAGTCCAAGTAAAAACTGTAAGATTCTGTTTTTTGGCTGAAAATTATCAAAAGATCAAAAACTATGAGTTTCATAACTGGTCACCTTATGGTGACCAGTTATGGAACTCATAGTTTTTTTTTTACATGTATCAAAATGCAATGTTGTATCATACAAAAAAGTCAAGACATTAAGTTTTATTATGCCTCTTTGGGCATCTCCAAACTATACACAATATTTACACTTCTAAACAAATACAAAATTCATAAAAAAACCCATTTAAATGTACATAAATACAAACATCTACAATTTAGCACAATTTACTGATCAAATTCTCTTGAAAATCTCATCTGACAGATTCCAAAAATATCCTTGTTTTTTTTCCATAATTTCTTTTAATTATCTAAATTATTTTAAAAACTTTGTACACTATTGCTATTTTCAACATGACTAGGCAACTTATTCCAAAACTATATTACTCTATTAGAAAAGAAAATCTAATTTTAATTTACTCTACCGGCAATCATAGAATTGGAAACCCAACTATTTGTCAACTAAAATATAATTCTGTCTGGATATAATTTTTGTAGAATATTTATGCTTCAAGGCAGAAGACCCAGAAGAATTATTGACAGACACCTTTAAGTGTTAACATAAAGTCAAGAGTATTTCTTATGCAGAGCTCATTTTGCAGTAACAAAATAAGGGCCTTAAAGTCACCAATATAAATGGGAATTGCATCAATGTTTTTTTTAAACAGATTTCAGATGAAAAGAATTTATCAAATTCTATTTTCACTTGTAAAATACCAAACTAGGATTATCTTTGTGTATGATATGGTTGGACTATTTTACTCATCTAGAACTAAGAACCCCCGATGAAGGCCGAAGGGTACACGGTCGAAACGTTGTGAATAAATGAACATATAGATGCGGAAAAATAGTCCAACCATATCACACACAATGATTAATACACCCTGTCTAACAAAATTCAGACAAGAATAGGATTATCTCATCTATAACATTGAGAAGAGTCATTAACATTCCAACAATCAAATCTCTTTGCCCCCATTTGATCCATTCTTCAGTCTGTATAATCCAAGAAGCAAACCTTTTTTTCTCCAGGTAAAGAAAAAATGTGATCATTAATATACCAACAAGATCAATCTATTTCAGCCTCTTTTTTTAAAAAAAATTATACATCTGACGAGGACTGAAGAATAGATCAGCCAAACGTTGTGTTGACAACATCAAGGATGGGACGAAGAGATTTGATTGTCCGAAGAAAAGTAAGGATTATCTTTTTACAACTCATTTCTCCAGGTACAGTGGTTAATTTGCATTTGTAAGCATTTGGTACAATAAGTAGAAATTTGTAATCCAATAGAGCAATGAAGTAACCAGCAGGAAGACAAACCAACAGTTAGAAGAGCCAATGATGTTCGATTAAAACTGAAAGGACTCTTAGATTATAGACAGACATATTTGGTAACTAGCACAAAGCCTATAAATCTGGGTATACTTTCAGTGTATGCCCATCTATGTAAAAGTGCACATCAATAAGTCTGCAGCCAACGGATGAAAAAAAAAAAAACATTTATTTTTACACAACAAATATTTATTTTTCAACATATCTTCTACCTTGTCAATGATGAATATTAATCACATAGATCAAACATTAACCAGTGAAAATTTCAGATCAAAATCCAGCTGATAACTATATATAAGGCTATGGATTTATTGATCTCATGTGTGTGTATTAATATGAAAGTATTTTCTCAATTAAACTTCCTAAAGAATTATTTAACAATTGCTTTTCAACTAAAAATGCACTCATAAATTTTCTTTGCCTCAGAAGCAAATGTTTGATTTAGAAGACAACTTTCTATTAAAAAGTGGTAGGAGTACTTATTTATTATAACAGTATAATTGAGATGCATTAGGATGAAAGGTTACAACATATCACTATATACAGTATCACCCATAAATAAGTACACACCTACCACTTTTTAATAGAAAGTTAATTGTCTTCTAAATCAAACATACCAGGATTTTATTATTTATAGTGGAACATTATACAATAAAAACAGATTATTTATGACCAAACTCTACAGCATTTAAACTCTGCCAAAAATATTTTTTCGTAGTGGTGTACTCATCTTTGGATGGCAACATATTCATATTTTTGGCAATGCTGTAGAGTTTGGTCATAAATAATACCTGATAATATTCATTTTGATTGTATAATGTTCCACTAGAAATAATAAAATTCTGTTAGAAGAAAGTTAAATTTCTATAAAATAGTGTCAGGGTTGTACTTACTTATGGGCAATATTGTAGATCTAATAATGCGAAAGAGAGGCTTATTACTTACTGCTGATCCCTTGGTGTTAAATTCATGGATGGCATTCGGGGTTCTGGACTGTGAGTTCTGGCGGCTGTCAAGGGGGCAGTGGCTACATCCCGTTCATATAGGGTGTCTGTTACAGCGGACTGCAAAAAGGAACCACCAACACATTTAGTTGATAAAATATGAAGTAGATGTGCAGCTTTGTCTGTTCACCAAACAAAAAAAGCTGCACAACTAATTCCTTGCTCACTACCACTATTTACAAAGCTGCATACCGATTCATCGCCAGATTGAAAGTAATTGAAGTAGACATGCAGCTTTCACCATCCACCAAAGGACTGGTTAGATTTATTGAATTTATTTATCAGGGTTTTTTTTTCTCCCATGTGAGCACGAAGCAGACCCCATAGAAATCGACAGTGGTTTTTGTAGTCGAAAAAGGTGAGGACAATAGTCTGAATAAATATATGTATTAAAATAATTATTCACTCATATTGTGCTGATGCAATATGCTGGGGAGT
>VCCN01001473.1:1380241-1398848 GCA_006491835.1 Architeuthis dux | reverse complement strand
ATAATGACTGATTTGTCAAGAGAGATAACTATTAAATGCTAAATATAGAGAAATCTCCCTTAATTATTTATTTATTTGAAAATGCTTAAAAAAATTTTTATTCAGGTTAGAGATTGTCCTATTTTTCTATCAAATCGTGACTCGACAGGTCACAGGTTGTCTAGAATTTTCTAAAAATACAAATAAGTATAATAATAATTATACTAATTGTGTCAGGTGACAATGGCCCAATATCAGACGCACATTCAACCACTTAAAAAGAGCCATCTCATTTTTATCACACCCTTTAAATTCCATTCCAAACATATTTGACCAAATTATTTTCTTTCATCATGTGCAATGGAAAAAGGTGGATCACAAAGACCTTAAAATACAGTCACGTTCATTGGGAAACTTGATTAAACAAAACATTGACCAAATTATTTTCTATTAAAAACCATGAACAATGAAACAAGTTGCCTCCATGGTGACTATAAAATATGTATTCATTGTGCAACTTAAAAGTGTGATGTGCACCAAAATCAAGGATAAATATTTTCAAATGTATGAAATGGAGAAATTCGTAAT
This sequence comes from Architeuthis dux, assembly GCA_006491835.1. Classification (NCBI taxonomy): domain Eukaryota; kingdom Metazoa; phylum Mollusca; class Cephalopoda; order Oegopsida; family Architeuthidae; genus Architeuthis; species Architeuthis dux. The sequence continues at coordinate 1,398,281 of VCCN01001473.1, read as the reverse complement.
AAAAATAAATAAGTCCTTCAGTATAAATACATTTCTTCAATTTTGCAAATAAATCCTCTATCCAACTATAAACAAAATGAACCACTACTAAATAATTAGCCTCTATGCTTCTTAAAAAGGCAACTTTATCTTGAACATAGAAGTATATTAGTTGGCTATTCAAGGTCATGACATGTTTATGCTACTATATTTGTACTAATCTTTCCCTAAAAAACTACTCTTCTCAACAGAAATGCAGAATAACAATTTACAAATACAAACTAATTTTATCTACGCATAATACGAGAACTATGCTGATGAAGCAGATCAACATGCTAGTCTTGCAAAATATCAAGAGTGAATAGAATCCTTATTAATTTGGCCTGATAATAGATTTGGGCTTAGTGAAAAGTAAATTATAAATATACACAAAGCCTATTTATCTTAACATTAAAAGTTATTAAAATAAATAAATGTAAAAAATAAAAGATTTTATGAATGATTATATGTGAATTTGAAATATTTTTCTTAACAGACATTTTAATTTTTAATAGAATGTTTTAAGATATTGAAACGGAATTAAAAATTGCTGACAAGTTAAAATCAGTTAACTTAATTTGTTTGAATATCAAAACAATACATTTACCTGTTATTTCTTTGATAGCTTTGTGTTAATATTTTTCTTTATTGTATACATTTAGAGAAACATTAGAAACAAGACATTATTTGTGTACTAGTTAATACACGTGAAAAAGATTCACGGATATATTTGAATTTCTACAAAACTTTTTCCTAAGGAAAAAATAATAGCCAATTTGTTCCAGTTGAAGAGTCCATAGCTTCAAAAAAGGTGGGTAGGAGATACTTTTATCAGCAACGTTTTTACCCCCGAGTGAGAGAGTCAAGTGTTATGGACAGCAAACCAAGAAAATCCCACTGTTCTTTATATAAGTATAGTAACCGCACACGAATTGGTATCAAACCATCAATATATTGTGAGATCCGATGAGAATCGAACCCACTAAAGATGGCCAGCAATATTAGCTTGCTGATCATTGCTCTACGACAACTGTCCTGGCCTGTTTGTTTTTTCATATGATCTACTCGTTGATCCCAGTTGAAAAAAATCCACAATTATATTTGGATACTGAATTTGTTTAATGGGAATAGTGCGTAGTTTGAAACAGTTAGCTGGAAGTCATTTTTCAGAAACAAATTTAACCTCCCACCCCCTTCAGCCAGTTGAAAAATCTAGTGTTATGACCCACAAACCAAACACAATCACACTGTTCATTTTTAGGTTAGATGCTTTCACTTTTTAAAAAAGATTTTATTATACACTATATTAAAAAGGTGATCTGATTGAGAAAAAATTTCAATGATTTCCTGAAGAGTAACAAAAAGCTTTTTCTGTTAAAAGTACAATACAAAATCTTAAATCTTCTGCCAGAAATTTAAATGTAGAATATACACCTATCAATTAAAAAATATATATATATTTTTTTAAATAATCAAAAGTTTCCTACATTAGAGAGAGGTTCATATAACAAAAAGTGATAGGCAGCCATTGCCTTTGATTGATACAGATTTTATAGAAAGAAGTGACTGGTATTTAAAATGTAAACAAAACTGACCCAAGCCCCAAGATAACGTAGAAGGTAAGGATAATAGTTGGAGAGAAAAAATGCTAAGAAGACCTCATATCTTGCAAATAGAAAAAAAGCTTTCATGCAAGTGGAATTTGTATGTTAAAATTAAATGAGCTACATAAAAATAAAATACACTTCATAGTTAAAACGAATTCAAAAGGTTGTGACACATGAGAATAATGCTAAAAGTGAAAGATTTTCTAATGTAAATGCATTTTTTGTCAAATTCAATTTATTATTTGGAGGTTTTGGGGCCCTTAACAGCAATGGTGTCTACTCAAGAAGTTGGACTGATTTTCAAGTATGATTTCAAATTAGGGCATAAAGCTGGTAACAACACCAAGAAAGCATTTGAAGTGAACACTTCTACACTGCAAACTGTTCAGCATTGGTTCAACAGGTTCAAGTCCAGAAAAACAGGTACCATATGAACTGAATGAAATGTTCCATAACACTGCCCAAACCCACATCTCAGCTGACTGTGTCTAAGCTTAGAGAATTGGGATATGAAGTCTTTCAGTATCCTCTATATTCACCAACATTTCTCATCCAGATTATCATCTTTTCCAAGCATTTTTAACTCGATATCCATAATAAAAAGTTCAATAATAACGAGGCCAAAATTCTTTCTTTTAATGAATTTATGCCCACTAAACCTAAGGAATTTTATAGAGATGGCATATTAACATTAGATGATTGTTGGGAAAAGATTATTACTTGAAATGGGTCATGTTTTGATTAAATGTATACATTTCTTTTGTTGTTTATATCATCCTTCAACTTATTCAAAAACATTTCATATGTAACAGCCTAATATAAGAAAATATTTATACATAGATTTCAAAAGTACACCTTTTGCCTGTGGATGAAAGTGAGCAAAAGATACTGACATTATCCAATCTACTGTGAAAGATATCATCAGAAATATCACTTTCTCATGGAAATGTTTTAAAACTTTTATCAAAAACAGGTAATAAAATCTCAAGAAATATTTCTTTTAATTCCCTAGAGAAACATTTTGGTAAATTAATGATGTAAATAATTCTGCAGAAGATGGAAGATAAATAATTTCAAGTGAAAATTAGTAATTTCATACTCATGCTATAAGCAATGAGCATCATTCCCTGCTCAAAGCAGTTTATGAAAAAGATTCTACACTCCACATTCTTGTCAATTGCTAAGAATACACTGTGTGTGTGTGTGTGTGTTTGTAAAAAACAGAAGACAATTGCCAAGTTTTTCCTATAGCTGAATTTTTTTATGATAGTCCTTCACTTAACTATCCATATTTATTTACAAAAGGTGTCCTTCCTTTTCAACATCAGTCTAGCTTTGGATATGTCTAAATTACTTTTTATAAATGTTAGAAAAGCACAAATTTAGACTTTATATGATCAGGGCTTCTTTCAAAGTAAATATTTCCATTTAAAAATGGAAAATCAATAAGACTAAGAGAAACGAGTTTGAACTCAAACTATTACTCTTTGCTATAACAGTGTTTGTCTTTAAAATAGCAGGAAACTAATTTTAAATTTACCATAAATAAGTGAGAAAATTCTAGTTCAAGTATTTTTGGAAACCAACAACAAATTATATAACTACTTTCAAAGAACTAGTCATTATTAATCACTGCTACCCACAACACTGGTTTATTGCTAGGTTTAGGTTATTCATGTGTTCACACATTTATGTGTATCTATATATCTGGACTTTGTCCAGCCCTAACTGTTCATTATGAACAGTTAGGGCTGGACAAAGTCCAGATACATATAAATGTGTGAACACATGAATAACCTAAACCTAGCAATAAACCAGTATTGTGGGTAGCAGGTAGAAACTTGAAATTTTGCGTGCACACACTCCCCTCCCCTCAATGAGTAGGGAAAATGTTTTTTTCTAAAGTTCCCCTCCAAAATAGGTTTTTAGTGGGCGTTTCAATATGCAATGTAAGTTTATGCTAAATTGGTCACGTTTGTGCCCGCTTGTTATTTTTAGTGATCACGGCCCAACAAAAAGCCTCTCACCTTTTGTTGGGCTGTGATCACTAAAATAGTAACTTATTCATTGATCGCCCCCAACACAGCATATATAGGTGGCAGTGATTCATAATTTCCTCTGGAATGCTAGTGCTTTTTTCTTCTTGTATGATTCCTTGTGGAGCATATTGCAGTTTCAGTAGCAAATAGGTTTTACAGGGTGGAGTTATTAGCCCCACACCAAAGATGGACTGCCCATTATGCTTTTGCTAACTTTGAAGTGCTGTGTAAACGAAAAAGGAAACACATCAGCCACGAGGCAAACCGTCAGCCTAATAACGTTATATTTAGTTCAAGAACATTTAAATATGTGTTAATTGAAGCAATTAATTATACTTAGTGCTTACTTGCAAATAACATTAGACCCAAATTTACATTCCTCTTCTTGCAAAGATATGAAAATAATTGCATTATATTTTGACATAGGATTAATGTTAGATTTAATTTCCTCTAATTATTGACGACTGCTTCAGGAACTAAACTAAAAAATGAGTTTATTTAAAATGCGAAAAAGGTAATTAGTTTTGCCTTTTTATATAATAATAATGAATTCAGCAATACATAGTAATAAATGTTGATCTTAATGACCCATTGATTACCGGTAAAACAAAAATCTCAAATGAATGCTGCCTATTTTGCCGATTAAGAACAAAAACAATTCTTTATCTAAAGATGGAACTTTAGAAAAAGAATTTTGAAAATAACAAGTCTCTAGCTGGTTATATTAATTCCTTAACCCTAACCCCCTAACAATTCTGTTGGTATGTTATTGGACATTTCTTTTTTTTTTTTAACAAAATTAATTAAATTATGACTGAAATTATACTTAACCCTTGCAAGGGGCAAGTGACTATATATGATCACCTGAGGACTCGTCAGCCACATGCAAGTATTGTAGCCACAAAGACAACATAAGCCACACCAATGTGGTCTGCAAGTTTTGCAAAGTTCACTTGTGCTTGAATAAAGACAGAAACTGTTTTGAGGCATACCACACCTCTTTAAATTAGCATGTTTTTGGCCTGCACAATAAAATTTTAAAATCAACCCGTGTTATTTCTTTTGTCAATATCATTTTTTGGTATCTATTCATTATATTGAATGTTATTCTTTAATTCTATGTTTTATTTAACTTTCTACGCAATAATGCTTGTATGAAATGCTTAGTCATTATTAGAAAGATGAATATTTTACCATCAGAAATCAGAGCTGGTCTTCAATTGATATGGTCACTGCGACATGATGCACATGTGCCTCTTATGACATGGTGCGCCTTGTGCCTCTGACGTACACGTGCATCCATTCCTCAATTTTTATTCAAGGCAATATAAACATCTAGAGAAACATGCTAGACTTAGCTTCTGCCTGGTGGGACTGAGCAGAAAGCATGCATATTTTGTTGCAATGTATGTCGTGGTATGCAAGGTAGCAGGGAACAGGTTAAATGACAAGGAAATAAATGCCTAAAAGAATGTATATAAGCAGTAATACATTCATAGTGAAGAAAGAATATAAAATAAGATTGAGTACTTGATGCAGAGATTAAATTAATAAACTTCAATTTCCACAATTAGTTTGATATCTTATTTTCATTTATACAATAGGATTAAATTTAAAAGCACTATAAAATTAAAGATTTTTTTTTTTTTAAACTTATGTACCTAAAATGAAATTAAAATTGATTTGATATGAGTCAAACAGCAAAAAAATATATTAAAAAAATAAACCGTGTCATTTACAAATTTTAACAATAAATATAAAATTAATTTTGAAATTCTGATTCATATTCTGCCACTTATGCCACTGATTGCAAATATTTCAATGATATCGAGTATGTAGCAAACAAATATTACAAACATATCCTCAATAATAAATCAGAAGGTAAAGTAAATTATGTTTTTTAACTTGGCTGGAAGACAAGGCGTGGTGAGGGAAGGCAAGAGGCAAAATATACCAATCGATATCTCCTACCTCATGTACTTTTAGATACTTTTGTACAATTGTATTTTTGCTTATAAAATAAATGCTTAAATTTGTAAAAAAAAAAATTTTTAATTTTCAATGTATCATTTTTAGACAGACTTTATGGGGAAGCGATGTTTGATGAAATATAAGCTCTAAAAGAGGGCGGTAGTACAAAGAAGTTTGGGAAACACTGTATTAAAGTATACATACAATTAACACAGTAATATTTAATCAAAATCCATTAATGAGAGATATACGTCAATATCAAGCAACAAATACAACAGAATGAAAATAACAATGCTAGCAAATACATTTAGGATATGTTAGAGCAGATTAAATCAATAATGTGGTTTATTTGCTATAATTACAGACACATAAATATAAGGATTTTACTTAATAACAAAAACTATAATTCAGTGACAGAAGTAATCGATATCAGGGATTTTGACACGACTATTTTCATCATATGGCTCAATACACATTTAACAGGAGGATGGCGTTTCTACTAGTAGTACTATATATAATAAAAAGTGATCAGTAAAGTTTGAGGATTTTAAGAGAAGAGTCTCAGTCAAGAATAGCACTTATCTTACTGTTAACATTTTTTAACCAGCCTGATCTCGAGTCCTTATTAGCAACACATTTCGGCAATACAAAAATTTCCTTTTTGAATTGGAATATAGTGAATGATGACAGGAAATTGGCACTTCTTCGTTATCTATACACCACTCATATTTGGTGCAGAGATTGGGGACTGCTTCTCGATTTGGGCAGGGTTAGGGTGAGGGTTATGTTTAGCCTAATACTACCCCTCACCAAACACTTCTTAATGCTATTAGAGAGTAAGTCACTGAAAGGATCCACTATTTAACTCTTCTGTCGTATTTATAGTATACCTCAGAGCTTTCCAATCTTTTTGCATTGGCGACACACTTTTTAGAAATAAATTCTTTAGCGACACATTACTTAAGTTTTGTTAGCCAAGCCAAATATATAATGTCATCTCAGCAGTTCAAATGATTCAGGAAAAGTATTTTTTTTGAAAGATATACAAAAAAAAAAAAAAAAAAAAAAAAAAAAAAAAAAAAAAAATTAATTTCAGGACACACCTAGAGATTAATAGCGACAATTTGGAAAGTTCTGGTCTCCCCTATGTATGTGTCTACGCTATCGTAAGTTGCTTTGAAAGCGGGAATCACAAGATGATTGGCCTACAGATAATGAATGAGTGGCATACTGATGACTAAGAAGTACCAGGAAATTTGGCTAATCAAAACATTGTAAAAGTAGCAACAAGAAATGGGAATATGACTCTTAATGCAACCTATTCATAAAGCAACAGAACTGTGTTAAAGTAATTTAAGATGGGTTTGAAAATAAATGTAGATGAGAAAAAATGAGTAGTTGAGAGAGCGAGAGAAATTCTTCCTTCATAAACCAAGGGTTTTTAAACTCCCAAGCCAGACATTAAAACAGAATAAAAGAACATTATCAGACGTCTGTCAACTATTCTAAAAAGAAACATCTTAAAATAATCTTGCTATCACAGTAGTTATTTTTGTGACTGTTATTTCAGCCAAGAATTTATCACAGAAGAAGGTAGTGGCCATTATCACTCACCTTGGCTAAGAGAGCTTTACCAACTTTTTGACTCACAAGATACAATCATCAAATAAAAAAAAACAAAAACATAATAGACTCCTGCTAAATATCTTTCAAGCCAAATAAGATAAACTGTATTCAAGAATACTTAAAGATAAAAGTACAACAGTTTTCAAATTTTTCATGAAGAACAAGCCATTGAAAGTGCGGTACTTAAAAAGAAATTCCATAACCCAGTAGAGGGTTATTGAGGCACCACAGATGATTTCATCATGGGTGTGTCAGGGGAGAGATAGCCTGCTGGAGCCTATCTCTCTTCAGTCTGGTTTGGAATCAGAGTTGTCTCTCAGACAGTTTGTCAACTATAGCTAGACCCAAGTCTGTCCTATTTATCTATAGCTGGGGGGATGGGGGCTTTCCCAAGAGCATTAGTGACCACAAACTGTCTCAGCTCAAGTTTGAACTCAGCTCGCCAATTTCATTCACCATGCCGTTAACCATTCAGCCACTGTGTCTCCACCTGTACATAGTTTAGATTAAGAATTTCTTCAGATGGATCTCTATTTAGCTTTGTTACATTTCATTATATGAAGGCTTACTACCAAATACACACACACACACACACTACCTACTCAACATTTCAGATAGAAAATCTCGGTTCATGCAGACACATTGTTTCTCCGACTTCCTTTTGATAATGACTGTAAAAAGTTGAAACATGTTATGGTAATAAATAATTTCTTGCAAATTATTCTGAGTTTCCACATTGTCTTTTCCTAGCATCATTATGTTGGATAACCTTCATCCTGTTTACACCATTTCATTATATTCCAACAATAACTATTGCTCAGCAAAAATATACAGGATCTAAAAACCTGACAAAGACTAGATTATTATTAAAATATGGCAAGACATGTCATAGGCAAAATTCATGGCTTTCAAAAAGCAAAATATTACATTATTTTGGCCAGTTAATATGAACAAATTGATCTTTTCTTTTCTTCTTTTTTACTCATGAACACAAGCTTGAGATATCACAACCAACAGCAACCACAAAGAAGATATCAAGCTGTACCAAACAAGTTATGACATAAATTGTTTAAAAGATTTTTTTTTTAAACCAAGGAAGAACATTTGTATAGTGCTGAACATTTTTTTCAAAATTAAATGCATCTTTTTTTTCTTCAAGGAAATTCAATTTCGCTCGCTGTTGAGCAAAGGCTTTATTTAACTAGAAAGTGCTCAGAGAGTGTATACCTCTGCCAACGCTATTGTCACTAAAAACTGAATGAAAATCCGTCCATATATAGCTACAATGCAGGAGAAGTAAGTTTCGATTTTCCATAGTTCAAATTATTATCTAAATATAAGAAAAAATATGTCTCAATCGAAAAAGAATTCCTGGATCCGCCCCAAAATTTAATAAATTCTTCCTTAGCTCATGGACCAACTTTCTACAAAATGTCATTGAGAACATTTGGAGATATTGCATGGACAGAGAAACATGAGTAAATATACATATACCTCATCAAACTTTGTTGGCATAGGTAAAATATTAGACTTGAAGAGAAAGAAATTCACCAGAATAAATACAACAAAAGTAGATCAAATTTCAAGATTTAATCTAGTCATTTTTTTAGGAGGGGGGAGTCTTCAAAAATTATAGGGGGTTTGTTTGTTTTTTAATCATGAGCTGAACAAAATGCCCATTTTCACAAAAAATTAGAATATTCTTTCCATCCAATAAGTCAATTAGAGTGGATAAAGCCAATAATGACATGTAAGTGTAGTCAGCAAGTAAGATACAATCAAAAAGTTCTGAGAATGTCCCTGTTGGGAACAAACTAAGCGCAGGACAGTCATGTGTGCACAGCAGGAAGTGAGCAGTAATCGTCCCCGAGTCAGCATGCTACTTGGCTTCATGCTGTGAACATTCGGACCTGTGTTACAGTTTTGTGACCACATTCACATGCTTATTTGCAATTTCAGGATGGACCTCAAACTTGAGCAGAGAGCAAACATCAAATTCTGTGTCAAACACGGGAAATCGGCAACGGAGACTCTTGAAATATTGAAGCAGGTTTACGGCAATGAGTAAGGTGTTTCGAGTGACACTCGAGCTTCAAGACTGGTAGAACATCACTGGAGGATGATAAGAGGTCAGGGCGACCCTCAATGCGTATTACCCCTGAAAATGTTAATAAAATTGCATGAATTGTGCGTCAGACCACCATCAATGAAGTTGCTGATATCGCCAACGTGTCATTCAGATCAGACAATCCCCAGGCTTGAACACGCATCGTGGCCAAATTCGTGCCCAGGCTTCTCATTCCCAAGCAGAAGCAGCACTGTGTCAAAGTCTGTGAGGATCTCCTTTAACAGGCTCGAGTTGTCCCAACATTCATGTCAAGGATGATCACCGTTGACGAGACTTGGGTCTACGGCTATGACCCAGAGACCAAACAGCAGTCTTCACAGTGGAAGAGCCCACCATCTCAGAGACCAAAGTAGGCGAGGCAGCTCAGGAGCACGACCAAAAGCATGCTTGTCCATTTTTTCCCTACATTTGCGGGGGTGTGCACCATGAATTCGTCCTGTCAATGCAAAATTCTGAGATTCTGAGAGAGTACATTCAGTGCAAACAACCTGAACTGTGGTGCAATGGGAATTGGAGGCTCCAACATGACAGGATTTTAATATTTTTGTCTCTGTATTTCTCTACAGTATTCAAACTGGGCCAGATATTTGAGGATTCCAAAATTTCCATCCATTGTAACAAAGGAAAAATATACATTTTCCCATCTTTTCAAAAATTAAAGTCGGAGACTTCTCTATCGGTTAAAAACAAAAATCATAGTAAAACACAAAGACTGAAAAGTTCAGAGTAAACTATTTAGTGGGAATTTTCAGAACTAACATACAAGTCACCGACTCGATATTTTCTATAGTTTTGAGAAGGGTCATTAGCATTCAAACAGTTCTTCGGACGATTGAACTCCTTGTTTGTATTGTTAACACGTTTCGGCCGATCCATTCTTCGGCCTTCTTCAGAGTGTAATATCCGAACGTGATGGGGTAAACAGAAGTTTTTAATTTCAAAGGAGGTAACCCTTATAACGTAGGTGTTTCTTTATACTTGTCTTAGCAGTCAGGGCTTGTTGAGCAGTGGAAGCCACATTGGGTTGAACTCCACATTTGACTGACAAATGCATTCAGTCAACATATTGATATGAGCTGCCTCTGTGATTGTTCTGTTTCCAACAGCGGTCTCTGTCAAGTCACCTATTAATTAACTGATAATTTTTAATTCAATTTAGTGATTTCTACCCAAGTCTGGCAGAAGAGTATGATTAATCATTTTTTGTTATAAAAATCACTATCTCAATTTTAAATCCACACTTTATCGCTTAATCAATCTTCAAGTGATGAAGAGAACTTAACAGGTAAGTTTGGTTGTGCACTCTAAATAATAACAAGAACAGACTCAGTTGAAAACCTGCAACATTGTTTACACAATTTTTGACATTTGTTTCCAACATTATTAAATAAGTTCTCTTATAGCATCACAACGTCATGAAAAATAGCTCAGAAATATAAATTTGCCAACCCACTCTCTATGGATGCTTTTCAACCTTTTTCAATTTTGGTCTGAAAGAAAGCGAATTTGTCTCTCATAGATCTCGCAACGTTCGTCGCAGGTGTAACAAACAAAAATATGGTGCCAATTATTCGAGAATAATAATAATTCCTAAAACGAAGAATCATTAGATGCTAAAATTAAGAGAACATTCTTTCCGTCTGATGAATATATAGAAGGTTCAAGTAGGACGATCATCATCTTAATAATAGCCTAGCACAGTTTTTACGCTAGAGACTTCATATCAAAACGTCACAAACTATCAAAATGTTGTATCATCAGCTGGTGAAAACCGGAAATTTATTAACCGCTTTTGAGATATTTATTCGGTTCCAAACGAGGGAGGAATTGCGACACAAGGTAGAGTGGGGGAACCGTGTACGTAATTGCAGAAATTGTCCTGTTCCCTCGGCACTTCCCTTTTTGGGGGACGCCGCAGGCATCAGGGATTGACCATGATCATCCTACCTCTTTAGGTGCAATGGTGAGGTGCAGCCCCCGCCCCGCCTAACTAAAACCTTATCTTGCTTGATAACACAATCTGATCACTAAGTTTACGATTTAAAAAATAAAAAAACTTTTCAACTTTTATAAATCAAAGTCACCAAACTTAGGATATTGACTTATGACCTTTGATTTACAAAACCCGAAGCCGGTATCCAATTTCTTGGTACCAAAAATATATATATATATATATAAGTACAGATCACCTGATGCCTTGGTTAAAAGAATAACAAGCCTTTTTGGAATTTTAATGTTTAGTTTAAGGAAGGAAGAATGAACAAGAAGGGATAAGAAATAAACTTTTAAATTATTGCTTTTGTTTTAATTAAAAAGATTCTGCAATGTCTATAATTCGACTAATAACATATGTTAAACTAACGTCTACATTAATTATATTTGTTTATTATGGACTTTCCTTAGAGCTGTAATTAAATGGGCGAATACGAAAAATGTTTTTTTTAAATAACCCTAAATAAACGACAATGAGACTTACTCACCAACCAAATATTCAATTCATTAAATAATGATAATCTTTTTCTTTTTTTAAAGTCAGTTTTAAGTTTAAAACTAGAAACATTTTCCTTACAAAAATACATTTGGAGAAGCGTCTCCGTCTATCATTTTTGCTTCTAAATGCGTTTTGACAATAAAAATACTGAAAACTTGAAATTCAATAACATTAAATAAAATATCTGCATTTTTTCTTTAAAAATCAACGTCATTTGTTCAAAGACAAACAATTGAATTTCTGTGTAAATATCCAAAAGTTCTATTTAAAACCTTATTTACTTTGTGGTTTGTAAATATAATTAAAAAGTCTGCAAATAACAGCAAGACTTGAATGGAATTATGTCTTTAAACTTGGTAAAGGAATAATTTCCATCAATTTCCGAATATTAAAGCACAACGAAAAAGTAATTTACTGAGACGGAGAAGTTTAACACAAAGAAAGAATAGACTGGATTTTAGTGATTTTTTTTTAACCCTTTTAAAAAGATTTAAAAACAAAAAAGCAAACCAAATCCTAAAGTTTATTACCACTTGGATGTACAATTCTTTTAATCCACAAGAAGATAACCGGCATCAAATGATGAAATTCTGTAAAGGTTTTCTAATTTATTATTACACAACAACAATCACAAGATGCAACGAGTTGTCTCATGAGACAAGTAAAGAATTTATCAACAATTTTTAATTTTCCAAGACTCAATGGAGTAGGAGTCCTTAAATAGACAAAAAAAACAAAAATATAAGTAGATTTTCTGGGGACAAATCATGTCTATATAGATCAAAGAAGACGAACATATGTAATTAAACTTACAAAACATATTCTACGAAAAGACATTAACAATATTATAGAAAGAACTGAACAAGAAATCAATTATTTTGCAATATTCATATACGACACACACAGGAGATGTGCCTCTTTCTTCTCGGTTATCCAAGTGCGACCACTCCCAAATAAACCCAGTCGGAAAACAAAACAAATAACATATCTTTACTATCTCTTTACTCAGAGGTTCAATAAAGATTTTCAGTTCGATTCTAGACTAAAAGGAATAAAAATACTGACTTGAAAATGAATCAACTTTTCGGTCTGTTCCGGGGATAAGTCCACATCGTCGTCCGCCATGTTTGCAGGCTAGAGACATGCAACTTCCGGCAGTGGCAACTAGCGCCACCGAGTGACAGGCGCACACACCAAGGCAAATACATACCAACAAAGGGAACAAATGCAACACGTGTTCTTTCTTTAGGTTTTAGTTTAAAAGTCGGTAGACTCTGCTTTGTCATGTATTCTCTTACGAAATAAAGCCTGCTTCTCATACAGACACCTTTAAATTATTCTTCAACAAATATTAAGGTTAGTTTTTTTTTTTATTAAACTCAAAACTGGACTTTTTAATTAGCGTATATTTCGGCGGATAAGACGACACTTTAAGCATAAAAAACACCTCAGAAGGGTAAAATTTAAGATTAGCGTCTTATATTAAGGGAGATAACTCTAACTTCAGCGTTGAATGAATAACAAAAAAAAATTAAACTTAGCGCATTTCAAATTGTTTAATTTGATGATTTAATATAATTTAATTCTAATTTGCAAAAACTAAATTTAAGCGATTGTTAATCAAGATAAAACTTTTTAAAATTTCTGCGGAATGTTTGTCTGGAGACCTGAGAACAGCATTTTTTCTTCACAAATTTTGAAAGTTTCTCGGTTCACAATTGACTTATAACCCTATCACTAACCCTAAAGTTTACTGTTAGTGTTTAGGGCCTAAACACTCACCCTTAAAAGTGTGATCAAAGAAAATTTCCAAATTTGTGAAGAAAAAATGCTGTTCTTAGGTCCCCAGAAAAACATAGTGCAGCAAAATCTAACATGCAAATGTTTTGAATTTAATTACTTTCCTTCAAGATGGTAATCTTGAACCCCCCCTTCCCCAAAGAATTGGTCATCCAATAGACCAGATACAAAAATAGTGACTATGACTAAACACTGAGCTAAAACCATGAAATTCAGACTGAAATTGGGGTCTTGTCGTATCTGCAGGTCACCTTATCCGCCAAAATATATTTTGAATGAATCCTGATCATAAAATTCATTGCTTGCCTCGTGTCAGTCTGTAAGAAAAGAAGCTTAGAAATATGAAAGTCGTTTTTATGAAATTTCACATGAAAATTGTTAGAAATAAGCAAATTTCTTTATTTTTAATTTTTTAAATTTTAATTTAATTTTATCTCCCACATGTTTGCGGGGGTGATGTAGACGGCTTGATGGATCACCTCTGTGATAGACAGACCATGGGACTTTAGCTTTTCTGCCACACCTTCGATTCAACACCTGCAAGTTCGTCCTCTTGTCCGGACACCTGAACTTGTGAGATTGTTGCATCTTAATGTAGATTGGTTGGTTGCCATTCTTATCGGGTGTCCAAACCATTTAATTCTCTGATGTGGAATGAATTTGTGGACTGGCATTGCTTCTGCAATTTCTGGTTTTCTCATTGCTAATTAAGTCCCTCCTCATTTTATCTGCTGCTCACCTGAGGCATCTCATCTCACAGGTAGTGAACTTCCTTTCCTGGGTCAGTATACACGTCTCAGACCTACCAAGGCTTCTGTATTTTGCATAGTTCCCCTGCAATATTCTTTGTCTCCCACTCTCCTATATTTTCGTTTGAGATGGGGTCAGTTTATATTCAAAGAACTGAAAAAGTAAATTGCTTATATAGATGATAAAACGTGTAGCGGTTTGGTACTTAATCAAGGAAATATTGTATACTTGGCATTTATATTTTTCTTGAACAAATGTATCTGATAACAGTTATTCTCCCTCGATTTTTATGTTGTGTTAAAATGAATTATCTTATCAAAAGAGAGTGCGGAGGTTCTGATATTTTCATTTTCACTTCGATTTGCTGACCTTAGTTTAAAGAAAAAATTGCAATGATTTGTGTTGTGTTGTGTATGTTTTGTATCAAAATGTAGTGTTGGAAATGCTATTTTCAAACGTTTACAAAATCAAAGTGGGAAGGGGGTGTCACAGCGCCTCCAGACCCCCAGCTGAAGAAATTCATATGGACGAATAATATCTCCTGCATTTTTACTTTACTGGCCCTGACAGGCCTGACGTTTGACACTGGTAGGTCAGCGTGGGCAGAAAGATGGCGTTGATTAGCCAGGCCATGATTTCCATGGGGATGTTTGGAAGGGGAGACAGCTGAAGCTGATGCGTTTTTTGTACTTGAGTCTGTATCTCTCTGTCTAACTTGCCATCTTCAGTTAAGATTCCCGAAGTCCAACTGTCATCCAGTGTCGTTGGAGGCGGGCTGAGTAGGGAACAAGTTACCGAAATGTATGGCTAATGGGGCTCTAGTGAAGCTTTGATGGGCCTAGCAAGCCAGAAGCGGATTATAATCAATTGCTCAAGTAAAACAGTGGAGAATAAAACTTGTTTTTCCTTATCTATTTTTAACTCTT
This sequence comes from Architeuthis dux, assembly GCA_006491835.1. Taxonomy (NCBI): domain Eukaryota; kingdom Metazoa; phylum Mollusca; class Cephalopoda; order Oegopsida; family Architeuthidae; genus Architeuthis; species Architeuthis dux. Next base: position 1,382,925 of record VCCN01001473.1, on the reverse strand, counting down.
GAAATTTAAGCTGAAAGTTGCCCTGTGCTGAACGAGAGAATAGAACCTACACATTTAACAAAAAGAATGAAAGATAAATTTATGCTGTAAAATAAAAATAATATATTTAGGCGATCTTTTGCTTTATGTCGGTAAATTCAAGAAATAAGGTGAAGCTGTTCCCACTTGGTGAAATATGTACTATAAAAATAGAAAAAGTAATAAAAACAATTAAATACCAATGATTTGATACACAAATTTATACAAAGTTATTTTATAGTTTATTTTAATACAACATTATAGCTAGTAAATATAACTAGCAACAGACTGTTCAAACAAAAACTTCAGCTATCTATGTAATATCATTTTTAAATAATACAGTTTTTATTTTATTTTAATTTAATTATTTTAATTTAATTTTAAAAAGTTTTATCGTTGAAATAGTCTTAAATAAAAGGAAACTTATTTGTGATCAGTTATATGAAGTTTTTTTTACTTGATATGCATTTTAAATTGTTGTTTTCTAACCTCATCTTGCCGTTCGAAAACAATTTTTAAGTAAGGGATTAATTTTGTCTATGTCCGTGTATTCAAGGGGAATAACTTTTTTGTCTTAAATCTTTGGACCCCACTATTATATGTGTACCAAATTTTAAAATAAGAAATTAAACAGTGTTGTCACCTTTCATAGTGTTATAAGTTAATAGCCTGTTTTTATTTTAGCCAATCGACATCTTACTGAGCACATGTACAATAATAAAATAATCGTCATTTTTGACGACAGGGGTATATTAGTATATATATATCACAAAGATGAGGTCACATATATCTGTTGGCTACTGGGGTGAATGTCCTGGACTTGGATAGAAAGGAAACTCGAAGACTTGCTTGTAAAAATATCTGGACATATTTTTATTACACAACATACATCTTTGTCGACCGGAGAGTGAAGAGTGGGAGAGAGATAATGAGAACCGTCAGTCTGTCCCCAACATGGACAGCGGTCTTCTGCCTTTCGGCCCAGCTGATGTCTATCTCTTCTTTGAGTGTCGAGATTTCTGTCCGCCCCCACTCTCTCTTCGGGTCTGCTTTATAGTTTATCTAACGCCTACGCGGTGTCAATCACCGGTCCCCATTTCCTGTTTTAGACACTGACGCAATATACCTATTTCCTAAGGTGATCGGGGTCACTTACATTTCCACACAGGTGTCTGACCCCAGGATAACCTTTAGATATCATAACATATCACATAAAATGCTAAGCAACAGGAAATGCAATACTGCAGCAGGTTTTGCAAATAAGTTGAGCATTTCAAGCTTAATACGAATTAACAATAGTAAAAATCAGCAGGTACCATTGTTGGTTTGGCATTTTGTATTTTTCTTTCATTGACCGACTAAAAAAACCAAAATCCTCCTTTTGCAATAAAACTTTGTGCCAAGTTCTTGATGCTTTTTCATTTATTCTGGGTAGTTTCAAGGTATTTTTTAATGTACATGCTATTCCTATTTTACAATTCCAATTTAACATTAACCAAAGCAATATATAAACATAACTGTATAATTATTATATTTACTTTTCATATTTATTTTTTTAAGGTTCATAAATTAAGTTTGTTGCAGTGAATACAATGGTGGGCAATCTTTGAAATAACGCATCAGGGATGGACATTTTTGAATGGCTAAAACTGTCTAGATTGTTTAAAATAAAATTAAATCTACCCAATCTTAAATTAAATTAAATCTACCCAATCTTAGCAATGTAAAAAAAATCTAGCCACTTTTAGTCATTCAAAATGGCCGATTAAAAAATATACAAAAATTATGATCATTTCTAGAAAACAGGATATCATGCAGAAAAAGTGTTCTTTCTCTGCAGGTTACATTATAATTGAACATTGCTGATCAAAACAATGATTTTGTTTTTAATAACTGTTTTTTCAACTGACAATGACCATAATATTTCATCTTTAGTTGAAAATAATAAGAAAGAGTTATATTTTTACATATCTACTAGCAGGTAATAACTGTAGATTTGACAATAGAGAAAGAAAACATTGCCCGGGATTCTTTAAATACCTAAAATAAAGAAAATGACTTGTATTCAATAAAGTTGGTTTCAAATCCATTAAGAAGATGCTGACAATCTTATTGAATTTAATTCAAGCAAGGAATCCTGTCATTGCACTGGGAGAAAATAACAGAACATTTGACAATATAGAAATAAAACATGTTCCTTAATATATGTCTTCTTATGCTACCAAAAAGGTGGTGGGCAGAGATATGTGAGCCCCCAAAATGGTTTGAGTGTACTAACAATTTATGCCTAAATACAGTTAAACATTTTCTAATATTTCTGCAAATCCCAATAATCTTTACGCGACACCTGAGGGGTCCCAACCCCTACTTTGAGAAGCGCCTCGGTTTACAAAACTTTAGAATCAGCCCAGTTCTCCCTAGATAGTTACTGTTGCTGTTGGTGCTGCTGCTGATGTCAGTTCATTTTTCTTCTTTTCCGCCTTTATACCACTGTCACTTACCATTGCTGCTGCTGATGGTGATGATGTCAGTTCATATCTTAGTGCTAATTGAAGTTACTGTAGCCAGTGTTGCCAATTTTGTGTGCTTTGCGCTAGACCCAGGTTTTTTTGTTTTGGCAGTGTAAAAAGCGCTAAATTAGCACCATTTCTGGCTATTTAAAAAGA
>VCCN01001473.1:1324018-1348055 GCA_006491835.1 Architeuthis dux | reverse complement strand
CCTACATAGCATTTCATACAAAACCATGGTAATGAATTGAGACAATGGACATTATCGCTTGCTAATATGAATACAGTATCGATAGACACAATACATATTAGCGAGCAATAATGCCCATTGTCTCAATCCATTACCATGATTTTAAAAGGATATTACATAATACACACCATATACTACCCACAAAACCATGGTAATAAATTGAGACAATGGGCATTATCGCTCGCTAATATGCTTTGTGTCTATCGACACTGTATTCATAGGGGCAAAATTATCACACTGCTGATTTTTGGGGGGTCATTTTTTAGTAAAGAAACCTAGTCTTATATTTAAGAATCTACAGTACTTTTAGGACAGACCACATAGACAAATGCTTGTGTTCGATAGAAGTGAAATTACATATCTGTTTCCTTCCTAATAGACTAAACCTGCAATCTCTATATTAATGTTTGTACTTACATACACTTTCCAAAAATAGATTTTATTCTCTTTTCTACCAACTGATGTATTAGTACTATTAGTGATCGACTAATTTAATAATGCTGACAATTACAAATACCAACTTTTGTTCACACAATCTAATCTCTTCTTCACATCTTTGATGTTGACACAACGTTTTGGCTGATTCATTCTACAGCCTTCTTCAGGTGTGATATGTAATATCGGCAAGGAAAGAGTGTCTTTTATCAGTCTCTTTCTCTGGGGGTGCGAAGCAAAAATAAAACCATATCAATCAGAAAATTTAAATGTTAACAGCAATGCTTGTAAATATTTTATTTCAGCAACATGTACAGTATAGCTTGTTCCATAATTTTAACATGGAAAAGTTCTCATTTTCTTTCTTTGTTAAACAAAGAATCCCGTCTCTGTTGAGCAGAGAAAAAATTACGATCATTAATATACCAGCAATCCATTTTCTTTTTTGTTCTAGCACTATGTACATAGACTTAATCATAGAGTTAACGAAGCACTGAGGCATTTCCCCAAAACTGTACACGTTGGATTTGTTCAACACTTGTTTTACAAAGTAAAGAAAACCACATAGTGTTGAAATCTGTTCTAGTCCAACTTATGCATTCGTCTGACGAAGCCAATGTATTCTGCTTCCTTCCGCTTCTTCACTCCCCAACGATGCTCCTTATCAATTACCTGGACCTCATCCCAGAGGGGCTAATGTGGACCCTTTTCACTCCAGATGTGTTCCACCATACCAGATTTTTCCACCTCTCCTTTGGTTTTCTTATGTTCTTCGAGTCTGACTTTAAGTAGGCGGCTTGTTTCCATCTTATAACTTCTCAAAGTTATAGACAATACTCAACTTACAAAGTTGGAATATACGAAAGATGTCCGAAAAATAAGGTACAAACATTGACTAATCCAACATGTTTATTACTATACTAATAAAACATTATGCATATGTTACCAGCACTACTATGCTACTTTTCCACGTAGTCGCCATTGATTCACTTGTCCTATCGGTGCACAAGCACATAAATATCCTCCTCGAAGCGACTGGAACCACCCTTGTACCTCTGCAACAACAGTGACATCTGTGTGGAACCACTTCCTGGATAAATATCGTTTGAGGGGCCCAAACAGATGATAATCTGAAGGAGCTAAGTCAGGACTCCCAACATTCCCACCATATCGCTGGAGCCACTCTATTGTCAGTTTGGCTGTGTGTGGGGTGGCATTGTTGTGCAGCATGACACCCTTACACAAACGTCCTCAGTCTGTCCAGTGTTTCACAGTATCACCTTGTATCTGACCATGCGGTATGAAGTCCACGAGCATCACACCGTTTGCATCCCAGAACACAGTGGCCATCAATTTCTTCACTTAATGCTGAACTTTGAATTTTTTGGGGGGTCGTGATGATGGATGCTTCCAGTTCATGGAATCAACCTTGCACCCAGGTCTTATGTTATCCAGAAAGTCCCCATCAGCTCCCTTATACCATTCCAAATGCTGAAAAGAAATTGCAGATGTGCAAGGGTAGCTCCAGTTGCTTGACGACAAGTTCTTCGAGGCAGGTATTTATGCGCTCATGCACCGATGGGACAAGTGCATCAATCTCAATGGCAACTACGTGGAAAAGTAGTGTAGTAGTGCTGGTAACATGCACAATGTTTTATTTGTATAGTAATAAACCTGTTGGATTAGTAAATGTGTGTACCTTACTTTTCAGACATCCCTCGTATTTTTGTCACAACCATTATTTAGTTCTAAAAGACTTCATGTCACTTTTTTTCCAACCAAAGAATTGTAAAATATAAGAGCTATTAGTCAAACGGAAAAGAACAAGACAGAAGAGGAATATTTTGATAATTCTGCTTATATGTAATTCTTGAAAAATAAGGATCCTACATTTATCCTCAAATGTATATACTGTATTTCTCTGCGTCCAAGGCGTTATTTGTTTTTCCCTAAATAAGTCATGAAAATTCATCCTGCACCCTACAAACTGAAGGTTACTTTTTTTCATAGGCCTATCCTAGCTCCAGAGTTAGGACAGTAGTCAGAAGTCCTGTATATAACCACTGAATGAAGTGTATAAATTATACTTAGTGTAAAATAGTGAATAAACAAAAATATCATAAACACCCATATGTGCTGTGTTGGGGGTGATCAATTAAAAAATTGGAAAACGGGTTGATCAATGAATAAGTTACTTCTTGAGCCTTTTGTTGGGCTGGGATCACTAAAAAAGATCTGAATTTTGAAAAACAAACGGGCATAAACTGGTGACCAATTTAGCATAAACTTACATTGCATATTGAACCTCCCCCTAAAACCCTATTTTGGAGGGGTATTTTCAAAAAACAAAACCATTTTCCCTATTCATTGAGTTATGAACAGTTAGGGCTCGGCAAAGTCCGGATACATAGATACATATAAATGTGTGAACACATGAATAACCTAAACCTTTGGTAGCAGTGATTAACAATTTTAGAAAATGAGTCAAGTTTTTTTTCTTTTTCTTTTTGGAGAGAAATGAAATTAGATGACACCCACATACAACAAACACCTGCACATTGGAGAAGGCATTGATCAAAATACCATGTTGAGAACAACGGGTTGGAATACTTGTGGTTGAATAATTTAAGGAATAATGACAATACTACTTCTTAGAACTTCAGAGAAGTTAACTTTGATAAAGACTCCCTGTTGGCACTGAATATGATTTAACTGAAATAAAATAAACTAGCATTCCAAGGGAAATTATAAATCACTGTCACCCATATATGATGCTTTTCACCTCATAAATTAAACAGTGGTGATTGAATTTTCAAAAAAACAAACGGGCACAAACTAGTGATCAATTTAGCATAAACTTGCACTGCATATTGAACCCCCCTCTAAAAACCTATTTAGGTGCAGAATTTTCAAAAAACAAAAAAAACATTTTCCCTACTTCTTGAGTGTGTGCAAAAGTTTCTACCATGAACAGTTAGGGCTGGGTGAAGTCTGGATTGATAGATATAAATGTCTGAACACATGAATAACCTAAACACAGCAACAGTGTTTAAACAGGTCTGTTCTGGATAGCAGTGATTAATAATTCAATAATCCACCTCTGACCCACTAATTATGCACATCTCATATCTTCAAAGTATTAGAACTGTTAAAAACTTAAATTAAACAAATATTAAATATAAATTGAATGGTTAAATGCAATACATTAATATGAATTATGCAGTTTATTGATATAAATGAAACAGATGGAGGTATATTAATTAAACAAATACAGTACTGAACTTACAAAGAATTTTGAAGTAGGACCACTCCTGATGTAACATATTGTCAAGTTTTCTCAACACTTCTAGCTTTTTTTGCATATAGATTTGTGTTTGTGCTTCACACCACCACCCACACCTGCACCTTTTAATCTATTATTTATTTGGAGTCTCACAATCAAAGAAAAGCTCTAAGAAAATTTAATGGATGTAATCAAAAAGCTTACGTACAGTGAAGAAATCTAGGACTGTACCGAGTACGTTCTATGTTGATGAAGAGGTCAAGACTAAGATCACTCAACCTCTGCCAACATGTCTGTGTGGTAGGGTAAGGCCCATCACTCTCCATGTCTTACACTTACAACAGACCTTGGGAAAGACCTATATCCAACAACAGACTTTAAACGCTGATTATGATTATAACAAGCTTGGCTGCTGCAGGGTCAAACTCTACTCCGATGCCAACTGAATATGGTTACTGCAAATTTTCTATTGTATATATAGTGAATAAATTAGTAGTTATATAAAACGTGTCAGTTTGGCTCAGTTGGTAAGAGAACTGCCTAGCAATCAATTGGTCGTGATTTCAAATCACGGCAGGGGAAATATTAATTTTATGTGTCGGATAGACAAACTGAAGAATTTACTCCCCTAATTTAGGTGAGGATTGTTCTTGTTCTTGTTACGAGGGAAAAACAAAGTCAACTCCATCTTGGACTGGAGTTTGACAATTATTTTTATTTCATGATTTAAGATGAACTTGAGAAAATTTTAGAATGTCTATGTTTTTTGTAAACCCCGTGGAGATGGAAAAGGGGATCACGTGGCGAGATCTTGTATTGGTGAGCAAGGTTGACAAAGGTAACCATTGGCAGCAATTTGCCTGTACATTGCAATATATTTGCTGGCTCTGTGGGTGTGCGGCAGGAGGAACTTTTCAATGAATTTCTTTCTGGATGCAGCAGCAGGAATCACTTCCAGAAGACGGGAAAATCGAAAGAATTCCAATACGAAAGTGAAACAGTTGTGTCGATCCTCATCATACCTAAGAATGAAAGAAAGGGACAAAAAGATTTAATTTTGGAGGCAAGGAACATTATATTCAGTTGGTCAAAATGTTTGTTCTGTTTTTGTTGTTAGATGGCATTAGGAGTGTTTAATTTCAAGTACTGTATTTCCCAGTCTCAAGGATGCATCTCAATTTCGACTTATAAACAATAAAAAAAAAATCAGAAAAGTAACGTTTTGGCCTGTAAGGTAAAGTAAAACGTTCCCCCGTCTCTTAAGAGGCAACTCCCAATGGAGTATGGAGCCCGGTGACGAAGACCTGGTTTCTGTTGCATGCATCAGCTTAGTGATCCTTGCAAGTTTCAAGTCTGGTTGAAACCAGGACTTTTTTATGACCATCCCCATGGCAGGGTGCAAGTCCACCGATGGGATACCTCCACCCTAATCACACAGCTTAGGGTGTACTGCTGAGTGCAAATTTGTCCTAAAGAAGAGTTTCCAGACTCTTCGCTCATACCAGGAATTGAACCCAGGACCTTCTGTATGTGAGGCAGATGTGCTAACCATTACACCATCCAAGCAGACTCTGCCTGTAAGACTCAGGGTAAATTTTTTAGACTTATTTTGGGAAAAATAATAGTGTATTTCCCAGCATCAAAGACACTAACATCATTAAAAAAAACCCAACAAATCGCTGTGATGTGTATATGGTGGGATTGGAAGGGAATCCTCTACTATGATTGATTTGAACAAATACTGCTCCCAATTAGTGTGGAGTACCAATCAATTTGACTTGAACTACCTGATAAAAATACAAAAAACCTTGAAATAAACAAACACTTTTGTCTCATTCTATAGATCATCCGAGAATATCAATATTTTTAAAAATAATCTTTATTCTGATATCGGACATACCAAATTTAACTACTAATTTTCTTATTAGTTTAATCCCAGCCCAACTAAACTGAAGCTGGCTTAATGATGCAATTAACTGCTGTTAAAAAAAGCCTATTTAGAGTACATTTAAGTACATTTGGAAACTTTTAGAGAATAAAAGAAAGAAGTTATCTATTGTAAAGAAAATTGAGATTTTGGTGAGAGCAAGATTATAATTATTTAAATGAGAAGGTAAGATTTTATAAAAATGGAAGAATCTGTTTCTAAAAGAAGACACTGATTGAAGAAATGCTGAAGACAAATTGAATTGGTCATCAAAATGGAAAAGTTAATGTGACAAAGAAAATTGCAGGTAAAAAAAGATTTATTTAATGATTATTACAATACAGGTATCCCTTACCTTTCAAAGGTTTGCTGTACACCAGGGTGTGATAAGTGATTTTGTGCCTCGTAATGTAGAATTCTGACCAAATGTGCCCCCCCAAATGCTTATGCTAAAACTTTGTTAATGGCACAAATTTTGCATTGTTTTTAACAGAAATTTAGAATCAATCAACCAAATGTCTTGATCAACCTTTGATTTAGATCTCTGCACTCCCACACCACTCATTGTTTTGATCACTTGTGCCTCCCTATGAGCAGGTGTGCCTCGTAGTGGCGTTACTGCCTGACCAGGCTTTTTCACACCCTACTGTATACCACTTTTATGCAAAAAAGGCGAAAAGTGAAAACAGCATTCAGTTTATGTTTTGCAGTGAGCTTTTGTAGAGGCAGCATACACCCTTACCTCTCTCTCCTACACCAGTCTCTCCTACCACCCCAACCACTGACATCTCAGCCTAACATACCATCATCACTATTTTTAGGGTCTGGGAATGCTCAAAGATTTTTCCCATATAAATTAATGATGAAAGGTTTTTATAGGAACGCTATACTTTGAGATAGTGAAGGAAGCCTGTATTTATAAATGTTATTGTAGTCTTTAAATTTTTAGCTGCTCTGAGAGAGGATTATTTGATCATGAACCAGTTGGCTAATAAAAAGCAACTAGCAGGGTAATTAGGATGCCTGGTATCTAAATGATGATGATGTCTCCTCCTACCAGCAATCAAAACAATGGTTGACTGAAGTAAAAACCTCTTTTGTTTAGATTTGCATTATAATGTCTGTTATGCAGTGTTATTGTATCTATGGTTGTTGAAAAGAAAGATGTATATATTGAAGTCTCTCGAGGGCATTACCTCTGTGGAGACCAGTCAACTTTTTGGCCAAACTGGTTGAGTAGAGCATCCCAAAAATTGGCCGTTTGTTGTGTAACGTTCTGAATCAAAGAAGCAGCAATGCACAAATTCCACGACGAAGATCCAACATGGACGCCATGTTCATCAAAATCATACACAACACCTGAAGTGAAAAAAAGAACCAAGGAATTTACATCAATATTAAAAGCCAATAAAAGAAAATACCACCTTTGATGGCATATAAGACTAAGGTTTTGAGATTAGTTGTCAATATTCAATGATGTTTTGGATTCCATCTTTGTTATTTATTTTTTTAATAATTAGTTCACCTGCCTTCTTAAATTGAGTCCAGAGTCTTGTTGACCATGGAACATATTATAAGCAGAACAAAAGCAACAAGACTCTGCACTGGGCATGTTCACCTGGAGAATAAACCAGCTATAAAGAATAACAAAGACAAGGATAATAAAAAATCAAAAAACAAGACTGGCTGCTGCAGGGTCAAACCCCATTCCAACTTCTATTCGACTGAAGATGATTACTGTAACTTTTGTATTGTATATATATTAAATAAATTTTTAAATATATAAGATATGTCAGTTTAGCTTAGTTGATAAGAGAGCTGCCTAGCAATCACTTGGTCGTGATTTCAAATCACGGTAGGGAAATGTTAGTTTTATATATTGGTTTGATTTAACTTGACATGATAGACAAACAGTGAAGAGTTTACTACCCTGAATTAGGTGAGGATTATTTCTTGTTGTTCTTGTTATTGGAGGAAAATAAAGTCAACTCTAACTTGGACTGGAGTTTGACAAAAGTCATTGAGCCCTAAACAGTTTAATAAAGCATTCGATTGAAATGCACCTCAGATTTCCTTAGATTTTTAACCCTCACCTCTCTCGGCTTTTTACCTGCAAATACCAAAGTACGAGGTCAGTTCGGAAAGTAGCCAGCCATTTTGTTCATCTCGAGAACTGGTTGTGTGGCCTTGATGTAACTTGGCAACCAATCAGAGGGAACCTTACTGTGTATGCGTGAACAGACACTCTCACGTGGGGTTACTCAGTTGGCAGTGAGTGAGTTTGTGTATTGTGTGATAGTTGCATTCACAATGACCGAGCAAGTCATTCATCAAATCTTGTGCAGGTTGTTTTTTTTTGCCAAAATATTGTATTACCCAGCTCTGTCAGCCCCTTTACAGTCCAGATTAGGCTCCCTGCAACTTCTGGCTTTTCCCAAAGAGATTTCAGACCGTGGACGAGATTAAGGAGAACATGATGAGGCAGCAGATGGCGATCCCAAAAGAGTGCTTTGCAGACTGTTTTGAAAAGTGGAAGGGACACTGGAATAAGTATGTGAGTTCACAAGGAAGTACTTTGAAGGGGACTAAGCAGCCATTGCCCGTTAATATTAAATGGCTGAATACTTTTCAGATGGACTTTGTAATGTAGAGATTAAATAACTCTCCCAGATTACCTGAATAATGAAAGCTATATGGTTAGATTTGAATTTCTGTAACTGGTTGGTCTTCATAACCTAATTGGTAAAGCAACTGCCCCAGACATGCAGGCTTCCCAAGGATAAGATATGCGGTTCAAAACTGGCTAGAGGTCTATTCTTTATTTTCAATCTGCGCTGCTAACTAATGACAGTCTGAGAGTTGCAATAAAAAGCAATAGAAATAAGATGGAAGAAATACTAGTCAAAAGTTTTTAGTAATTTACAATGCTTCATCTAAGAAATTTGAATAATAAAGTTTCAAAATATCTTAACATTGTCAATTAAAGTATTTAATTTCCATATTTTGTCATTGAATATGTTTACATGAGTTGATGTTTATTTCTTGGATATTGTAGATTTTTAAAATTAAACAAATGTACTTACCTTTTGAATTTGTCAGTCCAATATGAAGATTTGCTGAATTTTGGTAATCTCTAAATAAATAACGAAGAATATTAGATCCACATAATTTAACCAGCAATCAAGTTTAGCCTATTAGCTAGTTTAGTTAAATTAAATATAGAAACCAAAAGAACATTTGCCCATATTTCATCAGAACATAAATACTTTTTCATATATAGATAAGGACTCATTCCTTATACTATATATGTCCGTCCACACCTAGAGTACTATGCACAGGCCTGGTCACTGCACTTGGAGAGAGATAAAAATCTTTTAGAAAAAGTCCGGAGATGAGTTAGTACCAGAATTAAAAAGTATGAGTTATGAGGATAGACTAAAAGTGTTAGGGTTAACATTGTTAGAAAATAGGAGAGATCGGGGAGACTTAATAGAAATGTTTAAGATTATGCATAGTTTAGAAGTAGTAAACCCTGATGTATTTCTTTACTAGAAGGGGGTACAAGGGACTGAGAGGTCACACATATATGGTAGAAGGAGATTGAATATCAGAGGATTCTTTTTTAGCAATAGAGTAGTAGGACTTTGGAATAGATTACCGGAATATGTAGTGCTATCAATAGATGCAAATGATTTTAAGAAGAATTATGATGTTTATTACACCACCATAAAGGTTTAAGGCCCTAGACATTGTGTAAATATGATTGTTATGATGTGTGTTTGTAGATACAAATTGTATACTTTTTTTCACATCAAAATAAAAATGTAAAATGTTCTACTGTACTTAAATGTACTTGAAATAGGCTTTTTTGACAGCAGTTAATTGCATCATTAAGCCAGCTTCAGTTTAGTTGGGATGGGATTAAACTAATAGGAAAATTGGTAGTTAAATTTGGTGTGGCTGATATCAGAATAAAGATTATTTTTAAAGACATTGATATTCTCGGATGTGACGTCTTTTCAGCAATCCAGACATTTCCTGTTTCCAATTCGCCACCACTTTAGCTGCTGCTGATAGCACAATCGGTCGAATCCACTGCTGCTGCTGCTGGCGAATTTAAAGTCAAAGAAGCAGACAACAATTTTAAAAGAAATGCTGTAACTAAACGTAGTACACTTGCTGCACCTACATATATTGTCCCATTGCAAGTAACAGTAACAGCAAGTTTTTACCTGAATTGGAAATTACATTTAGGGAGTTGAAACACTAAACATAACTACTAACCCTAAACCCAAACAAACCAACATTAACACTAACCCTAACTTATCCTCTTTGTTCATTTGTATTTATCAAGCTTTTGCTTGAATAAAAAAACATTAGTCTCTTGAACCACATGAAATTGCCCGATATCAGTAGACCACTTAAAAAATGATAAAAAAACCCTGAAAATGCTGTTCTCAGGAAGCAGCCGACTCGGTTGATTCCGCTATCAGCGGGGCCATTTGGAAACAGGAAAGGTAATAGCTGTCTTTTCATTAAAACAACTAAGTCTACACTAAAATAAAATCATTTTAATAATTTTAGCAATTTCAAGTGGTTTTTAGATTTTTTTTGCCTGAGATTCTATCTGTTTTCAAATAAATAAATTCAAAGAAAAAAAAAAATCACAATATTAAAAATAATTGGAACTACAATCCTTGTTCATTCATGCCCCCCCCCATTTCAGAAATGCATTAGATCTATTATAGGATTTCATCAAATAAGACAATCTTAAGTTTCATGTCGATAAAGTCACAAATAGGTGAGATAATTCATCCTTGTTAAAACTGTGAAAGTTGACAGTTTTATGAATGCCAAAATGTTTTTTATTCAGACCAAATTTGAATAGGTTCATAGCGTTTATAAGGAAAGATAGAGAGAGAGTGGGCGATGAAAGAGGAATATTTTTTTCTTTTTTACGTCATATATATTTTTTTAAAAATCAATTTTGGAAAATGTGACATAAGATAAAGTGTTTGTAATTTAAGAAGCTAAAACATTCCTTTTTAACATCCCATATGTTAAGAGTAGAGTTATGACCTATGACTATGGGGACTACAGAAAACCAGTCAGTGTCCATTTTCAGAGTCTTTTTTTATTCTCTTAACAGCTTTACATTTTCTTTTCTTTTCCTTTACTCAATTGGAAACAAATTGTTTTATTACAGAAATAAATGTGGTCAAATACTATAAAAAATTGTGTAAACAATGTCGCAGGTTTTGAGCAGTCTATTCCTTTTCTTGTTCTTTAACCCATATAGCACTGCCAGGCCAATATATCAGACTCGATAATGTAGCCAAAAAACACTATACAGGTGATATATCGGCCTAAAAAGGCCAGCCGGACCAGCTTAAAAACTGAAGAAACCTACATTGACAGTTTTGGTTGACGGTAGTGTATTTTTGCTATATGGTCAAAATGAAAAAGGCCATAGTGCTAAAAGGTAGGTATGAACAAAATAAAAAAAGAATTCAAGAGTGTAAGCAACACTTGATTTAAAAAAAAATGTATGGTGGACAATGCAGTGCACATATATTTGAGTGGAAAAATAAGCAAGATTAAAATGCAAAAAAATAGGCATGTCGTCTGCAGCTCCCATAATTTGAAATTTCAATCAATTTACATAAACAAAAAAAACAGAATAAAATTATATTAAAAATACAGGTGGTAAATATTTTTTCATCCTTTCACTATATTTAATTATTCAGCCTTGTTATAATATTTTTTATATAAGTTTATATTCTATAATTTTATTAAAATCGAATAATATGCTGATTTTTGCCAGATTAAAAAGAATTCTCACGTGTTGATTTTACGCTGAAATTTTCGTCCATTCTAACTAAAAGGGTTAATGAAAATACCCTAGCATGTAACATCGGGTGGAAGCAACCAAATGTACGTTTATTTACACAGCAAATGATTAGACAGTAGATTTCTCCAATTAAATTAGACTCCATTATTAGTGTGAGTGAGGAGAGCATTCTTGATCGTTTTGAAATTCTTAGTTTCATTGCTTTTCTTTCGTAATAATTTTAAATCTTAACAAGGAAAGAAATCCAGTTTCTAGTCATTCACTGTGTAAATAAAAATAATGTAAAAAACAAATAATCGCAGCAGACGTACTTTTAGTTTTAGTCGCTTTCGATCGATGTTAGGATTTTTTGAATAGAACATAAGACCCAAAAGGCCACTTTTCCCCTCTTACATCGGGTGACTTTTAATTAAATTAGAACTACGTTTTTTATTCATGTTATCTTAAAGAGGGGGGCTCAATGTAGGGTAGGTGGTCCAAATTGTAAATTTAAAAACGTTTTTAACAACATATGTGAATGAATGTGTGGAAAATTAAAGAAAGAAAAACAGAAGTTAATACATAAATTATATTGTTATTGCTTGGAATAAATTAACTTGTTTATATCTGTAGAAAGAATTAATTAAATATTGTATAGCTAACGACACCCGGTGTAACAGAAAAAAGTTACCTTTTGGAACCAGTATTCAGTGTTGCCAACTCAAAAAATATTTTCGCGCTAGGTTGACTGCCAAAAAGCTCTAATTTTTTTTTTAAATAGCCAAAATCCACCAAGAAAACACCAAAAATGGTCAAAAATAGCCAGAGAATGGCCAAAATGTTTTAGGCGCAAACGCGCTGATGTAGCGCTTTTTGCACTGTCAAAACAAGAAACACGCTGGATCTAGCGCGAAACGCGCCAAATCGGCAACATTAAAAGTTCTAGTTATTTGGAACGAGTGAAATTTGTGTCCAATAAAAGTTAACAAGCGCCGATAAGTTTGTTTCTTACCTTTTCGACTTTACCAACATAAAACGAAAAATCGCCAAATTACGAAACGAATGTTATGGACTCGGATTTCCGGTTTTAGAGAGAAAATAAATAAAGGTGCGTGAGTAAAATGGGATTTTACCAAATAAAATATTTTAAAAATAACCAATAATTCGGATGATTTAATGCAGAATAAATAAGACTGATTTCTTACTGGAGGAAATTTCCTATGGTTGGTTTCATAACGACTGAAAAAGGATTGTGTTTCGCTTCTGTTAAGGGAGAAGGAAGACGAAATGGAGGAATTAAACTTTCTGTTTGGGCCACGTCTTGTCCACAAAGCGGACAAATCCGTGGAATCTGAGAGAAACAAAAAATATGCGTCTTGGTGTCACAATGCTGGAAACATCGAATCACTTCTTTGTTTTCGTCAGGTCCAGAATCTGGGTATGTTTCCATAGGTACAGAGAAATACGAAAAATAAACAACACCTCGTCAATAAGACCCGTTCGTGTCAACAACCTGTTGTCGCCATTAATGCAATTCTAGTTATCTCCCTTTAGATAATGAATTTGAAAAAATATTTCACTACTATCTGATAATTTCAATAACTTAAGTCAGACTTCCCCAATCTATTTAGACTGTAGAAACCCTTGAAATATATTTCATATCTCATGGAACCCTCGCATAAAAATGTGTGTATAGCTATCGACACATCAGTGTGTTCCGAAATGTATATGTATTATAATCTAAAAATAATTATCAGTACTAGCTGGACCCGTGGAAATTTCACGGCTGTTGACAACTAAGATTATATAGATATTTTCTATAGTTTTGAGAAGGGTCATTAATATTCAAACGGTTCTTCGGACGATTGAACTCCTTCTTGTCGTTTGTGTTGTAAACACGACGTTTCGGCAGATTCATTCCTCGGCCTTCTTCAGGTGTAAAATCCGAGTGTGATGGAGTAAACAGAAGTTGTTTTTTTTTACAACACAAACAACAAGAAGGAGTTCAATCGGCCAAAGGACAATTTGAATAAGATTATCCAGTATCTCACGCCTCAGCTTTTCTCTCACCCAATGACTGTATTGTATCATTCTCTCCCTTATCCCTTCCAATCTTCGTTTCCAGCCCATGATTTTATCTAAAATGTTATACAAACATGGATTAGTTTCATATGCGAAAATGTTCCAACCACTTCAGTAAACTACCTTTATCCCCCCCTCTCTGTCTTCCTATCCCCTCAGTAAACTACCTAACTTTCATTCCTCCCTTCTCTTCCAACACTTTTATTAAACTACCTAACCCCTTTTCTCCACCACTCTCTTCCTACCTCTTCAATAAACGGCCTTTCTTTTCTCCCCTCTTTCTAAATAAAATAAGTAATATTTTAATTTATATAATTTATAATAAT
This sequence comes from Architeuthis dux, assembly GCA_006491835.1. Classification (NCBI taxonomy): domain Eukaryota; kingdom Metazoa; phylum Mollusca; class Cephalopoda; order Oegopsida; family Architeuthidae; genus Architeuthis; species Architeuthis dux. The sequence continues at coordinate 1,334,133 of VCCN01001473.1, read as the reverse complement.
AAAATGATATTTTTGTTTAATTAATTGCAAAAAAAAAAATGAGTTATACATTTTCATAAAAAATTACTCTGGATTTGCTAAACTGAAGAAACTTAAGCCAGATTTGCCACACACTTTTCATTCCGTAACGTAACAAAGAAACGAAGATAGAAAACCGTTTTACAGTCTTGACGCTACTTTATTCAAATTTCCGCATTCCAAAACCTCTCTGTCATGATTCGTTAGTTTTTGACAAAATGACCAATGAGAGCGTAACAGACGTAGATTGTGACAACAGAATTATAGTATAGATTCTACAGTGTACAGGAGTTTTTTTTACATATTTATTCATTTTGATGAACATCAACGTAAATGAGTACAAGTACACGAATTTTTTATAAGATTTCAATTTTATACAGATAAAGAAAAATTCTTTATTTCATTTTATCTAAAATGAAGCAGACGCTAATTTAAGAAGGTAACAGAATAAAGAAAAGATCAGTTATTTCCCTTAGACAATCTTCATATTTTAGTCTAATTGCAGTTATCGCCCCTACTTAAATAAAACCCTTGCAAAGAGGATCAATGATAGTTCTAATTTTCATCTTAGTTCAACTGTTTAATCCAGTGTTTATTATGTCTAACAGATTGACAGTAAAATAATCCCACAAAAATGTATTCATTTTTTATTCATAGACAAAAAGGCTTTTTGTTTTTAGAAAAGTAGAAATTATGAGTTAAATCATATGCAAATTAATATAACAGCCCAAATTTAATCTAGGTATTTATTAAGCATAGCTTAGTCTGGGACAAGGCCACAGTAGTGAGGCATCCAGTGTGGAATTGGTGTGCGTGATGAACTTCATCATCCTGCTAAAATAGGCACTCATTGCATGGGTATTTACTAAGTTTAGCACAAGCCCATTGTAGTGGGGAACCCGATGGAGACAAACTCACTACACTGGTGACTTGTTCAGTGAGGCAAGCTTTCTAACACTTGTGCTTTGGTAGGTGTTCATTTAGGTAAATAGAATTAAAGTTTTTCTCAAAATCCAGAAAAGAAAAGTGTTATTGAAAAATAATTTTTTATGAATTTCTGTGGATTTCCAAGTGTTAGAAAAATTATTGATATAATTGATACTATAAAAAAAAAAACTACAAATTCAGACCTCCACTGGTGTTAGAAAAGATTTCTTCTCGGCAAGAGTAGCAAACGCATGGAACAGCCTAAGTGAAAAGAAGGTCACATCCGAAAATATCAATATTTTAAAAAATAATCCTAATTCTGATATTGGACATACCAAATTTAACTACCAATTTTCTCATCAGTTTAATCCCACACCAACTAAACTGAAGCTGTCTTAATGACACAACTGCTATAAAAAAGCCTATTTCAAGTACATTTATGTACATACGTATAAAATACATAATTATTCAGTACATCTGAGGCAAGAGAGACAATATAGCCTTCAAATGCTGTGGTTTTGGAAGCTAAATATGCTGTCATCATGTTACTGAAAACTGATGATAGTGTTTAAAGATTCCAAAAAATGTTGTTATCATTCAATGGCTTTTTAAAACTAATATCCTCATCTTTGTTGTTTTTAATCACACTTCTGCCAGTGTACTTGTAGCATAGGAGGAAATTAAAAAAACCAACAAAAAACAACCAAAAAAACGCATTTTTTATATAAAATTTAAATCTTCTAAAAATTCATATAGTTGTACTCATTTGCATTGGGATCAAATAGAAACTTATAATTTACTTTATAAAAATGTTTCATTATTAGCAGTAATTACTTTCAAAATATATTGAGAATATCATCTATTATTTATCAAATATCAAAAGAGTATAAATTAAGTATTGATTTGACCAAAAAGTTTGTTCTGTTTTTTGTCTGGTATTAAGAGTGTTTAGTTTTAAATAACTTCATTAAAAAAGATCATTTTTGATTGTATTGTGACAGTGTGGATTTTCTTTTTAAATTGTCAAAATTGGTGTATTTTTGTTCTTTGATTCTAACATTGAAAAGGGAAGAAAATAAGCAAGATTTTCAGCATATGTGTAAAATAAGAAATATACATGACAGTGACTGAGGTCAGTCCCCTGCATATGGGTAGGCATGGCTGAGTTGTCAAGAGTTCACTCAAAGGTTGGTCAGATTTAGGTGAGTTAGTGAGAGTTTAATCATAGATTGGTCAGCACAGGCGTGAGTGTAGACATCTATGTTTGAATCTAGCAGAGACGTGTGGTTCTGGGTCGTTTGAGGCAGAAATAACCGATGTCTATCAATTTCAGCATGCTTTATGGTAAAGTGGATCCAGAGAAGGTGTAGTGAAAACTGATTAGTTGGAACATATATTTTTTTCAAGCCAAGCTCTGATTGAGCGGAGTGAAGTAATAAAACTGTTTTTGGTAACATTGGTAGGAAGAAACAAAGAAAGAAAGAAAATAGAAAAAACAGACAGCAAAATTTTAAAGAGTTTTTTTATTTCAAAAATGTCTTTTACTTGCTTAAAATCTGCATACCACAGTATGCATAAATTGTGTATATCCACAAGTATGGATATGCTTATATGCGTCGACTCAGTGAAGACACACATATAGCAATAAACATGGATATATACATAGGTGTGTGCTTGTGTGTAGTCCTATATGTGCATATGCATGTACATATATACATACACACACCAAAATATATATGCATATAAATGATATATACACATCTATATATCTATATGCATATAAACATACATAAGTATGTATGTTGTAGTCCTTTGTTAAAACTGTATTCACATAACAGAGCTTCATACCAGAACAGTGTTGAGTTAAACAAATAGTTAAAAAAAAACAAAAACAAAAAAAAGAAACAAAACAATTTTTATATATCCTTCTGTGTCTTTATTTGTTGTTCTTTTTTTTTCTTTCTTACTGGATGCATTTGTCAGACTTCATCCATTTTCTGTAATAAAATATCGTTGTCATTTTGAAACACTTCCATGAAATCCATCATAGTGTCAAGTACTGTATAGATACTGCCAAGGGAGATAATTGCAGGCTTTACAATCGCATTAGTCTCGTAGAAAAATAATCACCGTATTTCCCGGCGTTGAAGACGCTATTTCTCCCCCAGAAATTAGTCTCGAAAATTTCCCCAGCATCCTTATAGGCTGGAGTTCACTTTTTTTCTTTCGAAGGCCCATCCTAACCCCGAGGAAGATAATCTATGCTAGACAGTAATCTGAACTCCTGTAGATGACCTCTGAATTAAGTGTATTAGTATAAAATAGTAAATAACAAATATACGTAATCATAAAAATTATGTTTTGTTTCGTAGGTATGAACAAAATGGACGAAAAGTTCCGCGTGAAATCGACGCGAGAAATTTAAAAATCTGGCAAAAATCAGCATATAATTCGATTTTAATAAAATGTTCGATACTTATTTATCAAAGGACGAATTTAAAAAAAAAAAAATTTCCATTCCAAATTTCTGAGAAAAGTTTTTTTTCATATGATTCCCACCCCACCTTTTATTAATTTGATGATTTATTTATTTTATATAATCATGCTCTTGTTTATTTTTTTACACATTTTACACATATATCCCGAGATACTAACCTTTTTTAGAATAATATCGAGGGAAATACAGTGTATCAGTATACTAAACTAGACAAATCAACGTCAGCTAAGGAGTAAACTTGTGACTCCGTATTGTATGATAAAACGAAAAAACTGAAGTGTTCAAGAGGATCTATATATTGCTAAGCCACTTGCCAAAGATCGGCGCTAATGCAGTTACGCACCCCCATATAAAACAAGGGAGATAACTCAATTCTTATAAAAGTGAGGAAAATTACTCTTTATTTCAATTAAAATAATTTGAGAGCGTAAGGAAAAGAAAAAAAAGGTTGATTAAAAGCATTTTACCAAAAAAACCCTAACAAATTGCTGTTTATTTCGATTAAAATAATCTGCCATGTGTGGAATTTGTGCGTGAAAACAATGTTTCAGAAACAAAACAAAAAACTTCATTATCATCCAAAGATCTTGGCAAGGTAGGTGAAAGTGCAGAGACTTGAATTTTTGCTTAAGATTTTACGATTCAAATTCGGGGTGTGTCTTTGAGGCCAGAAGTGTCCTCGACACCAGGAAATACGGTAATTGGAGAAAAGACTTCAAATCTAATTATTAATAGTTTGCATCTTGCAAAAAGTATAATTTAATAAACTCCTACTCTTAAAAAAATATGTCCCTTCTAGAGTGAAGGTTAAACCTGACAAGAGCAGTCACAATAATGGGGACTTAACTCTTAAATTCATATAAAAAAAAAATCAAATCTTAAATCAAGGGAATAGCTTGTGATCAGAGTTACTTCCCTTGCACTTTTAGGTAATTGTTTTTCTTCTATTTATTGAAGAGTTCCACTGTGTTTAGGAGCGGTTCATGAATTTAAGAGTTAAAGAGGAGATGGGTGCTGCCAGGTTGTAAGGATGAAACAGAGAAGCATAATAGAACAGATTTAATATCCAGTTGCTGGGATACACCAGTAATCTCTGATGATGAAAAGGAAAATGGAATAGAACAACATGAAAAAGGTTAATAAATTATTTGTGGAATGATTGTGATTTGACATGAAAACTATCATCTATTCATGGGTTAGAGTTGTGTACCGGTATAAATTTTGTATTTTCCATGGAAGAAAAAAAAATGTTCGGTTTTCGGAGTTTTTTTTGCCTAAAAATAAAAAGTACTTAAATATTTTCTTTTAGTACTTAAAAAAAACAAAAAACTATACAAGTCTATTTTTATCTCATTACATTTACCACAGTATAAATAAACTATAATATTATTTATGGTCTTAATTTACCTCACTCAGTGTGAATATTTACAAGGTTCACTGCAGAAACATTGCTATTCGATAACAACTGACTTGTCTACCATATATATGGTACTTGTACTACTATTCCCAAATCTGAAAAATTCAGAAAAGTGTCTGATCTCAAGGGTTTATGACAAAGACATATGCAAAATCTTTGGTTAAGGGCAAGGCTTGATTTGCCCTAACTTTTTACATGATTTTGCCCGAATTACACTGATTTGCCCAAAATGTTACCACTGTACAAATAAACTGTAATATTATTTACTAGCAAAGAACCAGACAAAAATGACGGGTAACATTTTTGCTGGATTATTGCAACAAACCAACAAATATACAGAATTTGGTTCTTTAGGCAATAAATTCAAACCAAAAGTTACTGATCAAAAGCAGGAGCCATGACAGTTTTAGTTTTTGTGTTTTATATGTTTTTGAATTTGCAGCGATAAAAGGCTAAAATATATGACTGATTTTTAGCTACAAAAAGTGGGGGTTGCATTATATTCAAGGTTGCATTGTACTCGGGTAAATACAGTAATAAATATTAAATATTGAATTAATAAATATTTTGTAATTGTAGACCCATTGTATGCTTTTTCAATCCATCTGTAATTTGCTTGTCAAAGTGATCTATGGTTTCCGGTGACATATTTTTATTTTTGTTTTTTTAAAAATTAGTCCATATGTATAGCAAATTTCACTGCTTTGTTATCCACTTCCCCCTACCAAATCTGACTGAATGACAATACTCCAGGCTTAAAATCCAGATCCATGTAATCTCTGTAGTGGAAGCTCATGTCTGCTAAGGTCTACGTAGAGCAATTGAGTCGCAGTAGTGTTTCTTAATTTTTATATGTCAGTTTGGAATAGTATGACAGGGAACAGACATCTGCACAAAAAAGTGACAATGGTATTTATAGAGTTAGAAAGTCTTAATTTACCTAATATGTGAATATTTACAAGGTTCACTGCAGAGACATTGCCATTCCTTTTTGTTTCTACTAGAAAAAATGCCTTTTTAAAAAACTGTTCTTAGTAGAACTATGTATAATTTATGGAACATTCAGTAGGGTAGATTTTTACCTTGCTTTCCTTGTTACAAGATTCAAATTTGATATATGATAGATGCTAAGGGCAGCAAACCCACAAACATAATTATAACATTTATAAATCTGACTTAACCCTTTCAAGACTAACCTATTAAAGTGCCTGAATTAAAATGTCTCTATAGACTTCAAAAAGAGATCTACGGGTCATATACAAGTATATATAAGTCCTAGGAGTCTCAAAAGGGTTAAGGAAAAAAAACAAAAATTACATAAACATTTATAAGGAGCCATTTTTGCTTTCAGATAAAATGAATTTTCTGTGAAATGTATTCAGTTGGTGAGAAGTAGATGAAAGCTAAAATCTCCAGAAAGAAAATCAGAAAACAATGACAACAACAAAAAGAATTCATTTTTCTTTTTCAACACAATTGTTGTTGTTTTTGTTTGTTTGTTTCAATCTGAAATTGTTGTACCATTTGTCCACTCTGAAGATCTGTGAGAAAAAAAAGCAGATTTTAGAAGTATATCACACAAGAAAGTTTGAGAGATATAAAGAAATGCATGCACACAGACACACATACAAATCTTGTCTGATAGAATGATTATTTATAAGATGAAACATCATTCATTATATTTGAACACCCTTTTCTATAAAAATAACACTAAAAAGCATTTCTAGATCTAAATTTGCTTCTTTTTTTTTTGCAAAGGATTAAAGTGGAATTTGCTGCCTCAAACTGTCCATCTTCTTTTTTGTGTATGTCTACAAGGTCTGTCTAGAGAGTCTGTCTACAAGGTCTGTCTAGAGAGTATCCAACCATTTTGAATATCTTGAGAATCGGGTGCACAGCCTTGATGTAACTTGGCAACCAATCAGAGAGGGACCTTACTCAACATGTATGAACAGACATTCTCCCGTGGAGTAACTCAGTCGGCAGTGAGATGACATTGAGTGAACTTGTGTATTGTGTGACCATTGCATTCACAATGCCTATATTTTATCCCTCATTTTACTACCATGGTGCAAGGAAGGCAACCCATTTCTGGTATAGAAACAACATACAAATGAGATAATGTGAGTAGAGGAGTTACTTCCCCTTGAAGAGAAGCCTAAAAAAAAAATAATAAAAAAATATCTTTCCTTATTAAAGTAAAAAAAAAGAAACTATCAGTTTAATGATACAGTTATCAGGGCTGATCGTCTTCCCCAATTTTTTTGGGCTGATCGTCTTCCCCAATTTTTTTTTTTGGGGGGGGGGCGCTGGGTGCATGCTCCCTCAGAAAATTATGTATCCAAGATTGGCTAAAATTGCGTTTTAGGACATATCAGCTACTTTAAGATAAAAAAAAAATTTCGGAAAAATTCTAAGGGTCTTGAAGGTTGGCATGTGTTGAGACGAAAAGATTTAAAACTCGGAAGACGCTCAGAAAACAGTATAAATAAAACTTTTCAGAAAAGTTCTGAGGGTCTTCCAGAAGACACTGAAAACCCCCCTGGATCCGCCCATGGTTATTTAAATAGAAACATATTTAAATACATAATAAGTTCTGATATTTTAAGCCATTTTTATTTTTATAATTATTATTATAGTTTTTTATAATTATTATTATAGTTTTCTATGATTATTTCTTTGTTTACATTGTTTTCACAATGGTAATAATATTGAATACAGATACACAATCTCCTATCCAAAATTCTGAAAACTGAAAACCTCCGAAAACCGAAAAAATTTTCATGGATGTTGTTTACATTCCTAAGCTTGCATTTGTCACCAAATTTGACCTGACACGACTCACGCTCAATCAAGATTGCCTCGTTTACTTCCATTGTAGAGCACAACAGAAATTATTATTTCGAGACGGCTTTGGTTCAATTCAAACCATGCAGTTGTGTTCAGTGCCTTTGCTGCTCACAGTTATTTTGTTAATGCTCCAGTGATTATTTTTAGATAGACTTTGAAGCGGGGCCTCTGAGAGGGAGGTGCAGCTTGTGAACCGCCCCAGAGTCTGGAGGCTCAAGAGTTTCTTGGGTAGAGTTGTGTATCGAAACTTCTAAGTCGGTACGATATGTCCATGAATAAAATAGGTTGACTTTGTTTACCGGCAAGTGAACATAGAATGGCATTCTAAAAGGGTTATAGCATATAAAAACAAGATGGCTAAAGGACGAGGGTGTTTATGCAGTGAAGGGGGGAGGGCGAAAACAGCTTTGCACCGCCTTCTAAAATTACTCTGAGGCCCTGCTTTGTCAAAAAGAGCTGCAGCTCCCCCTATGGGAAAAATGAGAAGCAGAAAAGGAAGCGTCACTCATTATCAATACTTATCTGTACTACCATTCGAAATCTGAAAAATTCAGACTTCCGAAAAGTGACTGGTCCCAAGAGTCTCAGAGAAGAGATTCTGTACCTGCACAACCAGACTTCTTAGAATTAGTCAAAGTAAATGTATGTTGTTATTCTAGGTGACAATAAGAAAACTAAAAGCTAAAACAATACCAAAATCTAAAGTGATATGTTCGATATTTTAAAAACAATAATTTAAAGTAGAAACAAAATAGTTACAGAAAAAAGCAAAGAAGAAAGACTTAAAGCAGAAAGCGCTCGACAATATTTGTTAAAATTCTTATTGGAAAATTTGTTTGTATTTGATTAGTGAAGGTAAACAATGAAAACCTTGTTACTTTGTAATAACCAGTACAATTCCTAAAATAGAAAACAGCAGTATCTACCATTTCCTCCCCACTTAAAAGAAAAAGAAATTAGTTGTTGGTCATTCTATATATGCTTGCCAGCAAGCAAAAAGAATTAGTTTCTATTCACAATAAAAAGATTTATTTTCTTTGTACATACAGGGTGGGTGAAAAGAAACTCCCCGTTTGAAATCTTTTTTATTCTTACCCACCCTGTATAATTCATATTTATCCTTTAGATTAAGAGAGAATAAACAATATTTTGGCAACTGGACAAAGAATAAAAATAACATCAGGTATTATAGTAGAGACTTAATGAGCTTAGATAGTTTTATATCAAAGAATAACACTGAAGATCACCCTGTTCTCCTATCTTGTAAAGGCCTTGTGTTTAGTTCATATACAGAGGGAGTTGCTTATTGTGATAACTTTGAGACAGGCTCTTTTGTATAACATTATGCAAATGATATACAGAGGAAGCTGCTTATTGAGATCACTTTAAATAAATTGCTTGGGACCAACTGATTTTGATAACAATAACTGTTTGATAACATTACCCGTGATTATAATAAACGGCTTCCTCTGTATTTTTTTTTTGTGAATGAATAAGTACCTCTCTTTATCTCTCATTATATATTTGAAAGATTGATGGAATGTTTTATTTTTCTGTATTAATGACACATAAGGTTTTTTTTTTAATGACACATAAGGTTTTTTCCTTCTTTTATTAATGACACATAAGCTTTTATTAATGACACATAAGGTTTTTTTCCTTCTTTTAAATATCCTCTTCCCTTTATTCCAACTTACCCCAAATAAACACACACACTTCATTCAGAACAATTGCATCATTTTGATCAGTGCTGGATTTAGGCATATGCTAAAACAGCTACTGCTTGGGGCCTCACAATCCGAAAGGACCTCAAAGAATTTAAGAATTTAAAGGCATATATGTTTTCAAGTTTTGTGAGACCTTCTGGCATAAGTTTTAATTTAACAAGAGGCCTCCAAGCTTTATATTAGCTTAGGGCCTCACCAAGTCTAAATCCAGCACTGATTTTGATACTGCTAGTTTATATCAACTCAATGCATTTTGTTAATTTTGTGAAGATTTGCATTTTATAACAAATACACAGTAAAGTTGACACAAAAAGACTTTAAAACAATATATGATGGAATGTGACACCCAATGAGCATAAAAACTTATGGTAACTCCATTATACACCCATGTCTTATACATCCATTATACACCCATATCTTATACATCCAAAATATGCCATCATACATCCATGTATGATGGCATATTTTCATAGAATTAAAATGGAATAACAAAAGTGAATTATAATGCAATGGCCAGAATAATATCCGTATTGGACATTATTTTGAGTTTCTTTACTGGATGCCTCAGTGAACCCCATGTAACAACGTACTGAGCCAGTAATGGTTTCTTACAACTAAGGGAGAATGATAAAGGAAGAAATTACTTTCAACCCCCATTTTGTAATATATATATATATAT